>VZRF01010392.1:603749-647323 GCA_013396875.1 Vireo altiloquus | reverse complement strand
CCGGCCACACACGCTCGCCGGCACATGCGGACGCCTTGAGCGCCGCGGAGCCCCGCGTTCGTGCTGGCCGCCGCGCACCCGCGGGGATCCTCCAGAGCCCGCGCATTTTGCGCGACGACCCCGCCCGAGCCCCACTGCCCCACACCTCGCTCGCTCGCCCACCCACCCGCGTCCTCACGCACCCCGGGCACACGCACCGTGTTCATGCTCTCACCAATATTTATGTATGTATATGTGTGTATATATATGTGTGTGTTACATGCTTCCCCCAGAGCTCTTCCCACCCACGCGCGCACCCCGCGCTCTGCCACGCGTGTTTCCCCTCGAATGTTGTGTTTGGGTTGGGGTTTTATTTGTGTCTGTGTGTGTAAGCTCCTCGGTCTGTTTTCTCCCCACGTTCCGGCCGGGCTCTCTCCTCCCATTCCCTGCAGGCTGCCGCTCGTGTCGGCGGGCCGTCTCCGTGCCGGTGTGCCGGCTCGCTCCCTGCCCGCCCTGGCCAGAAGCTCATCCCAGCTGCCTTCCACCCCCTACGCCCGCGGGGACGGCGAGGATAGTGTGTGTGTGTGTGTGTGTGTGGTGGGATGCCCCTGCTCCAGCAGCACCACCCTGCCTGCAACCAGCTGCCTGCCTGACCAAACGCTTCTGGAAGAGATTGCATTCCTCAGGTTGACAAGGGTTTGACGAGTCCTCCAAAGCTCCTTTTTATTAATCAGCCACCAAGGGCTTTCCTCCCTCTGTCTGCAAATGAAACTCCCGCTGCCCCTGCTGTTTATAAACACGGGCGCGTTTCTCTGAACGGGGTTTGTAGCTCGCCCCTCCAGGTAATCTTTACGTGATGTGGGATGTGATACGGAGAGCGGACCCTTACTTTATGTCTTTACTCATTTGACACGGAGAGGGCATAATTTTCTTCCTAGCCTGCTTCAGAGTGGATTCCGTGGTATGTCAGGTGTGTCAAAAGAAAAAAAAAAAAAAAGGCGGAGACAAAGAAGAACAAAATGAATGTTCCTTAAACTTCTTGGCCGGTTCTGCTATCAAAATTTGATTTGCTTTGCATTTGTCTAGCTATCTGAAATAGCATTTGGGCTCTACTCAGAATAAGACTTTAACGGGAGCTCAGAGGGAACAGAGAGTGAGGGTTTGGTTATTTATTTTTTAAATTTTACTTTCAATTGTCTCTAATATTTAAAAAATTAAGATTTTCTTTTCATACGTTGAACGGGGAAAACTAGTATACATTATTTCACAGTAGTCTGTTTTACCAATATTCAGATATTCGAAATACAACTCAGTACTCTTAATTCGCTTTGTAGCCCGTACCTCTGGAACTTCATTAGTGTTAATAATAGATCGGCTAAAAAGATCACGCTGAAATCTGTTTTAAGGGGTGGAATTTGTTCGGTGCGTTTGTGGTGCGTTTGTGAGATGAATTATCCATCCTCATTTGTGACACTACAAAACGTTAAAAGACCCTTTTGGCTTCACCCCCTTTCCACACTTTTTACTGTGATCGATTGCTTTGGGGATCATGCCTTTGGAGCGTGCTAAAGGCGCAACATTTGCTTGGTGGTATTTTAGCAGGAATGGCTTTTCCTCTGAAACACCGATCTGTTAGTTATTAAAAAAAAAAAGTACTTAAAATGAGATTCAAGTCATGTGAAGAAGGTAATTTATGTAGCTTAATATCTGCTCCTTATAATATTCAAACGTAACGGGTCTCCTTTTGGTAATAAATGTCAGTTCTTTAATGGTGAATACATTATCCCGTTTAGCCTGTTGTATTTCATCGTCTGGAATCTTTCACCTGCTCCTGCCTAATTACACTTTTTTCCCTTTCCTCCTACCACGGCAGAATTAATAAATGTGCAAGCACTGGACTAGATGTCAATTCCAACACTTTATATTTTCAAAACCTCTTTCTTGTTTTGCTGAGGGGGAAAAAAAAAAAAAAAAAAAAAAAAAGGAAAAAGAGAAAGAAAAAGGGCATTTTAGCACGTTTCCATGCAGCCCAGGTCATCCGGTTTTCCCACGGTATTACCTGCCGTTAAAAACGATTTCCGTGGGCTTCCCGCTCTCTCCCTTGAGCGTCCGCAACGTGCCGCTCCGAGACCCGGAGCCTTCACTGGCTTTTTCATTTTATCTGGACAATGTTGACGGTAGCGAGGCTGTTTCACAGGCAAAGGTTGAAGTAACACCAAGAAGTTTCTGTACGGGGAAAGGGGGGGGGAAGCCAGGCATTAATCCGAAGTATTTTGCATCTAATATATTTTGCAATAGCCACTCTGATGCTATAATTGCGAGCTGACGCAATCAACGTGTGTTAAGTTACAGACCTCAACCCAGCAGGACTTTGGTTTCTCTACTCGAGGCACAAAAGTCACCATTGTGAAGGTTCGTAGTGGAATCTGGGGCTTATGTGTGTGCGTGTTGGGGGCAAGCAACGGGTTTAGGGAGGCAGAAAGATCAGTTTTCCCACTGCTGTCTTTGGATACCACCCAGAAAGAGTCCTTGGCGCTAGGTCTTCACCCACCCGGCCGTACGGCAGAGCCACCTCTCGCAGGAGCCCTCCCTCTGCCGCCTTAGCCAGCCTGGCCTCCGTGCGGGACAGCCGCCTTGGAGGTGCCCCGCCTGGGTCTGCAGCAGGAAGGGAGCAGGACGGCGGCAGCAGCCTCGGCCTCCGTGGCCCCCCTCTCCCGCAGGCCCCCGGGAGGCGGACACGGCCGCCGCCGCCTCCTGCCCGGAGCCCGGCGAGGGACGCTGGCGGCGGGAGCCCCGACGGGCAGCCCCAGGCCAGGGGAGCCGCGTTGGTCTTGAAACCCTCCGAGGATTCACGTGTGTGGTCATTTGCAACCTTTTTTAGGAAGATGTCAGAAAGAAAGATGACATCGGAGTGGCAGGCGGAGGGACTACCATTTGACCTGGGCAAAGCCCAAGTGGACCCAAACAATTCGCTGTGCGTTGTCCTCCTCTCTCCTCTCAAAGACCTGGAGGTGAACTGCTTTCCAGCCCCGGGCTGTTTATGTTTAGTCGTAGTCAGAGCTTCGCTTCTCTCCCTTTCTTTTGGCTTCAACATCATAGCAGTGTCCCTGTAACTCCGAAACCAGCCACACAGCCGGGCTCCTTGCATCTCAGGATGCAGCTTTCCACGTTCTTTAAACAGCGGACGACACCACAGGAGAAAACCGCTGACATCCTTTCGAGGGGCAGGGAGGGAAGTGATGGTATCAAATCTGTGCTTCACCAGTAGAAAAATCTATTGTGCAGAAAACCTCTTCTCTGTTTGCAGCCGCTGGACATGGGTGACAGCAATCACTCCCTCCCTCCTTCTCGTCCTTGCACCAGCACCTCTGCCATCTCAAGCCTGTGCAATTAAGCCGAGCTCTAAATGCAAGATCTGTTTTGCGTGGCACTCAGTTAAGCAAACAGGCATGATTGTTATTTTATTAACGTGGGTTAACAATTCCATAAATATGCCGAGGTAGTTTTCCAATTCAGGGCGTCTTTTATCTTGAGACATAAATAACATGACTTAATACGAAAATGAGCACTCCATTCCCTGTGGCATCTTTAGCCTCTCGTTCTTAGCTGAGAAATAAATTACCCTTTGCAGTAAGTGAGGCAGCAGCAGCAGCACGGCTTCGTGCTATTCACGAGAGAAATATCTTAATTTCACGTTCGGTATCTAAAAGCGAGTTTTGCATTTAGTTTACAAAGAAGAACCGAGACCATCAAGAGGTCGGAGCCTGCGCATTTAATCTTCCCACGATAGTTATCGCGGTCGTACATATAATTCGTCTCTGTGACACAGGTTGTGTCCCAGAGATGTCGCGGCACTAAGAATAAGGACAAAAACCAGGCTGTGGGAAACTAATTGTGTTGTTTCTGCTGTAAAGCACTTTCTGTAAAGTAATATCACACACACATACACACACAGAGGAAAATCCGCAAGTGCGTAAGAAACCTTTAATTATTTGGTAGGTTCTCTAGCTTTGGCATCCACGGAAAAACTTCATCTTCTGAGAGGCTGAGTGTGTTAAAAAATTTACTATTAAACTGACAAGAGGATAGCCAGACATGGAACTTTTAATATTTTTTTCTTTTACTTTCCAAGGTCCCCTGTCCCTTTTGTGTTCCTTTTCCTCCCTTATTTCCTTCCTTTCTCTGGGAGGGGCAGCGAGGGCGGAGGGGGGCTGAATCCATTGGATTCTCTGGATTCGTATAAATGAAAACACACAGGGAGCAACGAAGCTGGGAGTATGAACCTTAGCAGCCCCGTCCTGCTCCATCTCCACCTATTGCTTTAGCAGACGAGAGGAGAGAGACTTATTTGTATAAAGGGTTTATTTACATTAGAATGAAGCGACAGTTCCTAGTCTGGGAAGTGATAAGTACTTGGCAAGTCATTAGGTAGCAGATAGAGATCAGCCCCTGGATACATAATTGCCTGCCTTTCCCATAGTCGTTTTTGAGGGCTGGGAGCTTTCTCGGGACGCTGTGCGGCAGAATAGGCGGGGGGTGCGGAGCGGGGGGCAGTCCGCTGAGCCCTGCTGAGAGCCGCGACCGGGCGCAGCCCCGCTGCGGGCGGCCCTTGGCGGGGGGCAGTCCAGAGCCCCCCGCCCTCGGCGAAGGGCTGCGCGGGGGGAGGCCGGCCCTGCAGCCGCCGGTGCCTGCGTGGGGGACCGCGGACGAGCGAGGGAAGCCGCAAAGCCGCTTCCCCTCGGGGAAGGAGCGACGGCTCTGCCGCGCACCTCTCCGCTCCGCTCCGCTCCGCCCCGGCGGCCACCTGCGCTCCGGGCGGGCGCTGCGCGGGCCGCGGGCTCCCCCTCCCGGGCCGCCCTCGCCACCGCCGGGCCCCGCCGGGCACCTGCCCGCGCCCTGCCCGCCCCCGCCGCGCTCTCTCTCCCCCGGCACACGCGGGATTCAGCGTCCCACGCAAACCCTTCCCGCCGCGGCCGCGCGGGGCGGGATTCGCGGGGCGCAGCTCGTTGTCGGAGGTGAGCGCTAGAGCGATGCCAGCTGTGTCCAGGCCATTATATTCTTCCCTCTGCCAAGGAATGTCTTTATTGGTTGCCAGGCTTGCCAATAAAACTTGCGAGTGAAAAAGCATTGGTTTCCAGGAAAAGAACTTCTGTTTTTTAACCTCCCCCTTGCTGTCCAATTACTGATGTGTTCAACCTCCAAGGAACGGCTTCGTAAAACTGCCTGGTAAACCCAGAGGCAGATGCTTTCACAGAGTTGCCGCAGAGAAGTGTAAATGTACACACTCATACATACATGCACACATGCACAGCTACGTGCATGCACGGTTTTCAAGGCATTTCAAGGGTTTTACAAGGCATTTATGGTTATTAGGTAAGATCACACCAAAGAACTAGTCTCCTCTAAGGCTCCTAGGAGCTATGGTAATATAAGTAATAAAACTTAGATATCTGCATATGCACTTTTATGAAGCCACAGATGCTCTCTTTGCAGTTATTTGAGCACTGCTGGAAGTAACCGCTGCTTGTTTACATACAGAAAAGAGCATCTCACTATGCAAAAAGCAAAGTACAAGAAAAAGGGGTGAAACAATAGTTTAAAAAATAGAGCCCTCAAGATCTAACTATTATTTTCCACAGACCACAAGGAAAGCACAAAAGAAGTGGTGTTTTAAATGCACTTTGTGTAACAAACACTTGAAACTCGCAGCTGTGGGAGTTCTATGGGCTGTGACCCCAGGCAAGCCCCACTTTCTAGTTGGTCTCTGCCCTCAAAATGAAGCAGCATTCCATTTAAAGGTAAAAGAAGGTATAATTCAGTTCCTGAGAGTGCTACAACTGCAATTTCTGATTCTTTCCCTCTGTGCCTCCATAAGACCACATGCAGTGCCATTTCTGCCAGCCTGTAAACAGACTGGTAGGCATGATTTGAGCAGAAAAGTTGTACTGAAGAAGAAAATAGCTTTGGCAGCATGTATTTCAGTGTCTCCTCAGAGTCCCTTCTTTGACCAAATAAACCCAAAGCTTTCAGGCTTTCTTTTCTATCCAGGTGGCATTAGCCCCTTTCGTTAGGCTGCTGTGTGTCAGATGCACGGCTCTGGCATGTCACCACCTCACCTCCTCAGCTCATGCCCCGATTCCTGCCCCAGTGAGACCGGCTGGCCAACTGTGACAGCAACACGACTAATGTTTGCATGTGAGGATGGCATCAGCCAAGCCAGGCAAGGTCAGTTCCCCTGTTTTGCAAAGCAGAAGAGGTTTCCAGATTACATTCAGTGGCAGATGACCAATTCAGAGGTGCTACACTTGATAAATACAAGTACAGGTATGTTAAGATTGTGTAGCATGAAGAAAAGGACCCTCGATAGTTCATTAAAAAAAAAAAGTGTTCGATTTAACTTGATAACCCCTAAGATAGAGGCAGAGATTCTTAGCCAAGGATTACATTTAAAAATAATTGCACATGTATAACTATGGGGTTTGTTAGGTAGAAGGGAGATACATAGCTTTCCTTTAGCACACACTTTTGCTCTCAAGAGTTGTAGACCCTGCAAACATTGAAACAGTAAGTTACAAAGGGAATACTTGGTATAAAACACTCCAGCTGATATCTTTCCTGCAGTTTAGATGAGCTTGCCAGGTGGCAGAAAACAGTGTTTCTCTATTCACTACAGCCTTTTGGAGAGGTGCTGTGCGACAGGGAGGCTGTCGGAGGCAGAAGTGTTTGCATGGGATGGAGACTGCAACTGCTGTAACCATCCCTGTGGCAAGAACACCCACAGAAACAGGTAATTTGCCCCTCCCACATCAACTGACAGCCAGAAGCAAAAAATGTTAAAGTAACTTACATCATCGTTTGCCTGTATCATTACTAAGGAGGAACTGAAAGCTGTTTTATGAGGAGCAGACAGACAAAACTAGCTTGAGCTTGAGACATAAAAAACCCAAACCACTAAGATACCTGAAGGCATCCCAATTAAGTGATATTACCATCCCGATCAAGATGCAGTCATTGTTAGTAAGCACCCCTGATTTTTAACAGAGATATTCCAATTAAGTAGATTTCCTGATTAGGCGCACTTAAATTAAGTGGAGAGAGGAGTGTGGAGGAAACTTGGATGGCTTTTTATAAGGGCCAGCTTCAGAGGGGAGATTTGTCACTTGTGACAGGGTGTAAGTGGAGTTGAGGCCACGTAGCCCAAAATCACCACAATGCCCCTTTGCCCCAGCAGCCATCTAACCCTGAAGGCATCCAGCCTCTGTCGGTGCCTCCATCCCTTACCTGTGTGTTCCCCGAGCACCGGTAGCTCTGCTGCTGGGAATGCCTGCAACCGCCTGAGTCAGAGCATCTTGGCACCTGTTTTCAGCCTCAATCCCACTGGGATCCAAAAAGTAGGCAGAGTGGCGTCTAAGTACCCGCAGGGTCTGATTCAATAGATAATGTCTTGGGCTTTGGGACAACTTTGAAGGGAAGGTTCTTACCAGCTCTGCACCACACATCTCTGTATTTTACAGGTCTCAGCTCTGGCCAGATCCTTGTGGCTTTTGGATGCGGTGACTTGAGGTGACACATTCTGGCAGGAGTCACATACCTTTATATGCTCATGCCTCTCTCTTTGTTACTCAGGCCTTGAGCTTGAAGGCCTAAAGCACAGGCTCTGGAAAAAAAAAAAAAAGCAGACAGCACACTTCCAAACACTGGCTCTGAGAAAAAGAAAGCTCTTTAGAAAGCTCTGAGCTGAACCTGCCAAGTGTGCTGAGTGAAGGAGACAAGGTTATGAGGCTTACATCTAGATATGCTGCACTTAATATTCACCATGGGCACAGCTACAGCTGGAACAACTGTTCTGTATGGGAGAGAGCTCTGCAAAAGAAGGTTGCAGTGATAGGGATGGCCAGCCTGGGCCATGGGAAGAGTTTCATGTCTCTCCATGCATCTGTTTCCCTCCAGAGGCTGGGCATGTCTTGCATCTACACAATAAGGGAAGGAATGTGAGCCCTCCACCACACCTCTAGCTTTCAACATTTGCTGAGCCTGTTTGTCTATTTTGGTTTTGTTTTGGTTTGGTTTTTTTTCACCTATGACTTTTGAGATTGTAATCTCAGCAGGGTAGGGACTGCCTTGTGTTTTACATTTGTACACTGACTGTGCCTGGGATCGTGAGCTGATGTGCTAATAATGAATAAGCATAATTTTCTTGGGGGATACTCTTCAAGGATTCATCTGGAACTGGTTGGACTGGGGATAAAATAGACCATTTCCTCTGGAAGAGAAAGGCTTATGATAACCACTCAATTAAAATGATCATTTTCTGCAGATGTGAACACAGGTGTTGCACTCAGTAGTGTTCATCATGGATTTGCATAGACTGAATAGTACATCATGTCCTTCTTTCTCCTAAGGTTAGGGGAATGGCAGAATCTGTCTAAATGTCTTTGAAGAAAATGATGACATGGAGTTTTCTTGCTGACGTGCAGCAAAGGTGTGCTCTTGATGTGTGCCTGTTTTTCAATTTGCCTACCCATAAAAATTCCAAATGTAGTAGTTTCATGTAGTTATTTTGTCTCAGAGGTTTCTTGCTTCTGTGTCATCCCGACCTTGCATGGCTCTGTGGCATCACAGTAAATCAGTCCAAAAATTAATATTTGAATCAATTCTTGAAATTATTGTTTAAAATTATTTTATTTTATTTTTTCATATTCTGCTTTCCCTTTCAAATGAGGCCAGCTCCTCAAGCCATTAAATTGAATTGCATCAGTTATGGCTCTGGCTTGGAGAAATTAAAGGCAAGCAGCAGTACCAGCTCAGCACCACCACACTGCATGCACTCGCAGAAGTTCAGCCACGGAAGAGCCACCAAGACTAGAGCTTGGATGATGCTGTTAGGTTTCATGTGTGCACATTATGTGCCAGGAAGCACCATGGGGTGGTGTCAGGGAAAACTACTGGTTTAGGCAGTTCCAGCCTTGAATTTGTTTTCTGATTCTGGAAGCTGTCCCTCACAAAATGCAGTGTGCAGCAGTGGCATTAGGGATTTTTTTTGTGCAGGCTTAAAAATGCTCGTTAACTCTTCAAAATAATGTTATCTCTTCCAGAGCATTTCCCATTGAAGTGAATGGAAATGTTCCCATTGACTTTAAAGCACAATTTCCTCCACCTACTCCTTCTTAAAAGACTTAATCAAGCATGTTTAGTGGAAACCTATGAGAGCTGCCTAATGACTGGCTTGCTTTGCCCAGGGAAAAATGTAACTATAAACTGAAACATGATGCTGAAAACTAAGTTTAGTAGAAAGTGTTTAGTCTAGTGCTGGATGAATGATGGAAGCTTGTATTTGTGAATAATTTATTTGACAATTGGTGTGGGAAAAAAATGACCGAATAAGTTCTTTGCTCGTTTTTTCTTGCTTGTCTACCAAACTGGCTGCACAATGCGCAAACAAATTGCTAATATTTGTTCAGGAGAAAAGAGGTCAGCTTTTGTCAAAAATGTTTTTAGCAGTGGCTTGGACAAGCACCAGATTAGCTTAATTTTCTTGTGTCCTCTGCATAGTAAACAAAGGAAGTTGTGCTATTAGTTACTGAACTCACTGTGAATTTTGCATGTTGCCAGCAACGCTTATACTCTACTGCAAATCTTCTGTTTTAAAGGCTCTGCCAATACTGGAGTTTGGCTTTCATGCCTGCAGACAACCTCCTGAGACTTCAGAAACCCTAAAGAGAGTTTCTCTTTAGAGCCTCTACAGGGGTTACTGCCCACCCTCAGCCCCTTCTGAGCAGTCAGGCTTCTTCTGAGTCAGGTGCAGTGTTGTAGACAGCAGCTACATACAGGCCTGAAAGAGCAGGAGCTACACTGCTAAAGAGAAGGTGTGCTTTGTGATCAGGAAGGCTGCCATCTTCACACAGGGTGATGTAAACAGTTGCTGATTGCCCGACAGAAGGTGCTTATTAATTATTTTTCCTCTCAGTGAGAGGGGAAATACAGACAGACGTTGGAGTCTCTGAAGAGCTGTCTTTATTAGCTTGACCTGACAGCACTACCGAGGTGTTTTGCTTGGGGACAAAATCCACGTTTTGCCTTGCAATTTAGTAAGCTTGTCTGCATTGCCTCCCACGCTTCCTCCTACAACCTTTCCCTTCCCCTGTGACACACCCAGGCTTCTTTTTTGCTAGTCCTTCATCCTCTGCTACCTTCCTGCCTTGTCCCAAGCTGCCACATGAGCTCAAAAGTGTTCTAAACTGAACATATATTTTAATACATTTTTTTGTCCTCCTCACCCCTTTTAAAAGACAGACGAATCTACTTTCTGTGCAAAACACTGAAGATACAATCCCAAATCTCTAATCCCGAATCCAGTGCTGTTGTTGTCAGCAGGTTTCAGATTAAAATATGTGCTTTTTGTGGGACTGAAACATGACTGCTGATTTCCCGGAGCACCTTCAAGCCCTATGGGAACCAGGGGAAGCTGCAAGTTCTTGAACACCTCTTAAACTGTATGCCTGCCCACACCATCAGCAGTTGCCTGTACTTATGCTTATCCTCTTTGGGAGGGTAAGTTTTCAGGTGCTTACTTCACTTTGATATTTTCTCTTCCAATGGGAACAGCCCATCCTTTTTGTGGTTTTACATCTTCAGAATTGTGTATATGAGGGTGACAGTGCAGAAAGCTTCCCCAGCCTTTCGGAGTTCCCATCTCTTCCCAAAAGGTGCCTGACAGCATGAAGGAAATGGGTCATAGCATCATTTTGTCTTGGGCCATGGGATCTACTTGCCTCCTCATGCAGAGAGGCTCAGATCTGGTCAGGGCTGTTGCAGAACAGGGAAAGGTATGAGGCATATAAACAGCAGTTCATAGAATTTCTTTTCTGTCTTAGCTCAGTGCAGGTAGAGAAGCACTTCCTGATTAAATGCTACAGCCTTTGGCTGTATGTGCTGTGTCACTGAGACCAGAAGTGCCCAGAAATGCACTTAACACCATGCCACAGACTGAAGAGGTCACTCATGGCTTTGTCCTCAGACATGACCCAAATTCAGGCCAGTCTTATTTGTATTTGGCTACAGAGAGGCAGGTAGGTGTCAGCCCAGCTCCTGACGTAATTTGGAGCAGCAGCAAGGTGGTAATGAACGACATGCTACTCTCACAACCTCATCCTCCCACCTGTTTCTGACAGTAAAGAAGAGTGGGTTAAAGCCGGGGGCTTTTACCCTGGCTGCTCCCCCTGGGCATTTGGGCTCGGTGAGTCAGTGCCAGGAAGACAGGGCAGGAGAAGAGTGTAGGGTGTGGGAAAACCGTGGTCAGGCTCAAGCCTTCTTTGCCGTGCTGGAAGGTCAGAAGGTGTCCTTTACAGAGAGACTAAGCTCCTGTCTGCCGTGGACTTGTTCAGGGATAGCTCTTTCCTAAAACTCTGAGTGTGAACTGAATATATCAGAAACATGAACTTCAGGATTTGGTGCTTGCAGGGCTGCTCCTAAATTGGTTGTCTGAGGTGAGTGTGTTTCCCTCTGCATGCTGCTTGTAGAACCAAGCCCTGCTCTGCTGCGGAGTCACCTCTGCTCCTCCTGGAGCCAGAGGCAGCTCAGGGTAATCAGCACGTACAGAAATAAGCTCTGTCCGTGGAAGCCTGGTAAGAGCACATTTTAATTTCACTGTGGTATGCAGCACTCCAAGAAAACTCCCAGACTCAGTTCTTTTCCTTCAAGCACAATCCCTTATCAAGGTCCTTGGCAGCAATTCACATACAGAAAGGAGCAGCTGTCACGGTATTCCCACATAGAAACACAAAAAAACAACCCCTCCCTACTTTCAGTGCGATGTTACGTAGTATGAATAATTACAATATTTAACACCTGTATCTGTGCTTTTAATCTTCAAAGCACTTAACGAGCGCTAGGTACAGGTAATTGTAGCTGCAGAGTGATGTGGCCCTTTGCAAGAAAAAGAGAAAATTGTGTGCATGAGTGCTCCAGTGGTCCTCTGCAGGGTGGGCACAGATCAAATCGGGCTGTAAAGGCCCAATGACACCAACTCTCTTGGCTGTCAGGGTTGATTTTTTCCTGTCACCTATCACTGTTCCCCTGCCAGAGGTCACTGACTTCTCAGGTCTGTTGGTGGAATCACTCACCTTATGGTTTCCCAACCCATCTCAATCCCAGCAAATTTGGTTAGGAAAGACCTATATGGTAAACCGTGTTAGCTGACCTGGCGTGTTTTCACTGGAATGGATGAGGGAGTGCTTGGATGAGCAGCCCAGCCATCAAACATGGGAAAATTGTAGCTCCTGGCAGACGGACAGAAAAGAAGGTGACTGTGGAGAGTCTTGTAGGAGGCCTGTAGGAGGCTGGCAACAGTGGCAGCTGGCACAGGAGGTGTGTACATGACCAAAAGAGACGAGCCCATGCCGGGTCCTCCCCGTTTTGGTTTATCTCTCAGTCAACTTGATATAAAAACATCACTGTAAAAGACATTATTATTTTCCTTAGTCTTCTTGCTGTATCCATGTGGCTCTTGGTTCACAGTGGAAAACAAGAAGGGGTAGTGGAGAAATCGGTGCTCCTTTTAATGTTTTTGCTGACAGATTTTTTTTTTCCTTTTTGTGGAGCAGAAAGACAGAAGACAGCTCTTCAGTCTTTTTGTGAGCAGGAAGGTCACAAGAGAGTTGTTCAGTCCTACCGTTTTTATGGCCATCTGTCCATCCCTTATTGCCTCTGTGTACAATATCGGCCATTTGCTCTTGGGATGGTGCCCCTCTGCTCTCTCTTGTTTTGCTTTCTTACTGAGATTGCTCATCCACAAGTACTTGGGTAGTGCCTCTGTTGTTGCTTAGAGCAAGCAAATGAGATTAGTGGATGTGAAACACATCATCAGAGCATGCAGCTCTACAGGGTACCAGCTGCCAGCATCTGGGAAGGCAGAGCATAGCCTTACACAGGGCATCCTGACCATCCAGTTCTACTCCCTGCCTTCACAGGCAAGAAGGCTTCGTATTTATTAGTGTGAGGTGATCACTCTGGCAAAACAAGGCAGTGTTGATCTGGTCCCTTCCAGCTTCAGTGACCCTGTGAGTCTTTGTACTCACTGCACTGTTTAGATAAGTTTGGGGCCCACGTACCTTGTAATTTGATTTTAAACAGAGCGAATACAAACCTAACTGCTGGAACCTTTGTTTTCACTGGAAATCACACTCTTATCTGTGCAGTATGAATGTCTGTCCTTCCTGCTGCTTAAGAGCAAAATGAAGGTGATATATAGCAAGGTAATAACAATACATTAACAGGAATTTGTTCATTCAAAGTGGTTAGCTAAGGGTTTGCTTTTATTTTAACTGTTCATGCACATTATAATTTTCCCCTTGAGGATTATTTTGGGGAAAAAGATCGTGAAAACCTGAGGTAGTTCTCTCTTGTGCTGCAGCTTCTTTAATGTGTGCATAGCTCCAGAAAACGAAGTCTCTACTTCATGAAAACACTTCCCATAAGAATTTTGTCTCTGTCCCTTTGGTTAGCGAGGTTTTACTAATATAATTTTTCTGGGTTTTGTTAGTATGAATTAGATAAAATTTTTTGTTCTAGCAACTCCACTCCTGAAATGGATTGATGAGAAGAGAATTTTTCCATTCTCTTATAAAATAGACTTTCTAGACATTATTGTTAGAGAGGAAAGCATCCTATGAGTGTGGGCATACCTCAGAAGCAAAAAAAAAAAAATGCTCAGGCAAGAAACACATGAACAAACCAACCTCTGTAGCTTAACCATGTGATTCCTAAGTTCCTCCTTCTTTCTGAGGCCTCAACTACTGCAACTGGCAATGCTGTGGAAGGGGCAGCTCTTCCAGACAAGCAATGCCCTGGGAGAAGGAGCAGACCTAAACTCTCAGCCTGGTAACTCAGTCTCCTGCTTGTACAGCTCTGTGGCAGGACTGTCTGCAAGACGAGGATAAAAAAAAACCAACCAACCCTGAAATCATCTCCCTTGCTCGCACCATTCCAATTAAGTGCAATCAATTGCTCAATCAATCTTTTGCTCTTAATAAAGTCGGTTATCTTTTCCCTTCTAATTCCCCTCCAGGTTTTTAAACAATTGTTCAGACAGACACAACAACCAGCTTTTGTAAAGGAAGAGTGTAGGCGTTTCCTTTGGCTGTTTTCACTTTCTGCCTATGATGATGTTATGTTCCGCACCCTCCCCAAATCCTAATCATATACAATGAGTGTGCTGGGAGCCCATACTTTTTTTTTTTCCAACTGGCACGGGTTGAGTACCCTAATTTGACAGCAAAATCATGCCAAAATATTTGGGGGCTGGGGGGGCCAGAGAGGGAGAATAGACATTTTGTCATCTTTGTGTTGTTGATGAGTCAGACCATTTAAACTAAGGAAAGGTTTAAGAAAGGGAAGAGAAGTGCTCTCCAGCCGTATCTACTCCAACACTAATTTGGGTAGAAGGTAGGAGTGGAGGAAGTCTGGGCAAATCTGTTCCTCATTCAAGTTGACTTCTAGATGGTTACTATTGTCTGCAGGCTGAAAGAAGATGCATTAAATTGTTTCCCACCGTTGAGTGACTGTGGCAGAGAGAGAGAGGCCCCACATGTGCTCGTCTTGGTTTTATGTGTGTGCAAAAGCCATGCATGCTTGATGTGCATATGTGAAAACAACCAGCAGTGGCTTCCAT
This sequence comes from Vireo altiloquus, assembly GCA_013396875.1. NCBI lineage: Eukaryota > Metazoa > Chordata > Aves > Passeriformes > Vireonidae > Vireo > Vireo altiloquus. Next base: position 632,676 of record VZRF01010392.1, on the reverse strand, counting down.
TGCATTGCTTCAACTCCCCTGCATTCCCTGTGGGAGGGAGACTACGGTGTACCTGCACAAAGCGCTTTTATGCCTCAGTACACCTGTCACTGATAGGTTAAACTCTCCTGTCTTAAAAAAACAAATAAACTGTCTTTAACTGACATAATCACGCAACTGCAAGGATTACCTGTGGGTCAGGCTGTGTCTGGAAGCAGAACTGGTTGGTCCCATTCAAAGTGGATGAGAAGATTAGATGGAGCAGATACCAAGTAACTTAAGAAAAAGGGTAAAAAAAAAAAAAAAGATGTAGTCAGAAGAGTTAGGAGTGACCTGAATGGGAAGAAGAGGTAAGAGGGTGTGGTACTGTGGAAAGTGCCAGCAGCACAGTCCTTACTTTAACTTTACCTAAACTTGCCTGTGTGTTGATTTTAGCACAGGGAAAGTCAAGTCAGGCCTATACATTTAACGGGAAAGAGAGGGGCAACGTCAAGGAAATGGCATCACCTCACTGTGAAATTAAAACAAACCAAGTTAGTGGGAAGCCTTGTGTCCTAGGGGAGCTGGTGGCAATTACATCACACGAGGGCATATTTGCACTGCAGCAGCTCCTGCTCCTTGTCAGCAAACTCGAGTGAGCCTCGTGCTTGCATGCAGTGCTGTGGGCCCTGGCTGCTTGTGCACAGGGATGGCTTCTCCAGCAGGTTTTGCAGACCATAGCAACTCTGTGCTCCTGTGTTTACACTGCCATCAGTCCCCCAGTAAGGGGATTTGAAGCTAGCTCAACAAGGCCCATCCTACGTGCAACTTCTGTGGTGCAGACTTGCCCTGGGACATTAAAAAGTAGGTGAAACTCAGATGAATATGCTAAAGGTGGTAACAGGATAATGAAAGGGAAGTTCTATTCAACCTGATGGGCCATTTTCAACTTTATTTTTGAGGCTAACCATGCTGGAAGGTGAAGAGGTGAGGAATAAGTTTGCTCGTTTTATTGTCACTGGTCACAGTCTCCAGCAGGCTCAGTTGCAGGCAAAAGCCTCCAGTGTAGATCAGAGGAAGTCTGCTCCAAATGGTCCCAAATGGAAGTGTCTCCAAGTTGCTGGTATGACAGTGGAGACCAGCTGGATATGGAGGTTTCTCACAAATGCCCCTTTGCTTGGCTTTAGGGATGGAGGAGCTATGCAGGAGCTGCTATGCTGGTGGCAGGCCAGGAGACGATCTCCTCGCACTGGGGTGATCCTCCCTTGGCTGGGTCCTCCAGCCTCAGGGCTGTTTGCATTGTGAGGATGGCACGAAGCAGCCTTACTTCAGGGAAGGATTGGGGCCTGAGCCTTATCTCACTTTGATTATATTAAATAATCTATCTGTCTGACATGTTATTTACATAACTCTTATTTAAATACTTTTACATCAGACACACTGAATCATGAGACTGAAAGTCTAGACGATGCTGCTAGGTTCAGCCTGCCTTCAACCCTCCTGTGTTGCCATTTTTCTTGTCTTTCTCTTCAGGATTACCCTGCTTTGCCTTTGGCCTCTGTGGGACATATGAAGTGTCTGGTGGTCCCAGGATTTCATAGTGAGCAAAAAGAAATTGCTGAGGTGAGAGAGTGAGAGCACAGAGATAGAGAGGAGGGGGAGAAGGCAGCAGGGAGCGGGGAGATGCAGTGAGTTGTTTGTCTGGTTTTACTAGGTCAGATTTGAGTGAGACTGCAGGGCACATGGCTTTGAACAGACAAACTTAGGGCAGGACTTCACCCCTGGAACTTGCCTTCTGGCAGACACTGCCCTGGCCAGCTGCTATAAGAGATAATTCATCCTGGGGAGAGCAGAAGAAGGAGGTATAGTGTTACCTCATGCTAAACAGGCTTATAGGCAGAGGCTAGAAGCTGGGAGTTGGAGAGAGCAAATGGGATAGAAAAGACATTCGTTATTCTAGAGAAGAGCCAAGAAAGCCCATTCATTTCCCCAGGTTCTGCCTACTCCCCTAAAAATGCATTATAAATTACTAATAATTCATAAATGGCTTCTGTAATGGCACGCTTGATAATTTCATGTCTCTTCTTCTGAAGGCACATTCTAAGTTTTATGCCTCACTGTCACAAACCTTGTTGTTATGATTTCATTATATGTTGATTTTGATATATGTTTCCTAAGATACTTGGGTGCACTGGAACTGAATCTCTGCTTTGGAATAAAGGAGGACTGAGGCTTCTGGTTCCTCATCTTTTGCTTCCTTACAAAAAAAGATATTTTCGAGGGTTGCCCTGGCCCCGACTGCTGCTTCCAGAGGCCTTGATGATGTCAATGCTGAGATGGAGCAGCACTTCCACCTAGTGGTCTGTACAAATTAAGGCAATTTCTCTAACCTCGGGATTTCCAAGTCCGCAACAAAAGCTTGAAGTTAATCTCTGAAACCGTGAATCTTGCCCTGATATGAAGCAGTGGGTTTTTTACATTCCAGAAAGAATAACACAGTAATCCAGATTTTATTTGTACATGCAAGCCATTTTTTGGACTTAGTTCCGTAGGAATCCGTGTGATTTGTTAAATCACAACTTCAGAGATGGCGTGACAGCAAGGTGAAGCAGGGAAAATCATGTGTTCCTAAAATGAAGAGCAAAGAAGTGCATACTGTGCTATGCTCACGAAGTTCTGGGCACCCACCAAGGCACCCCACAGCACTTTACACGTCTCTATTCACCCTTACTTTACAGCTGGAGAAAACAAGACATGAGGGATTATAGCAAATTCTTCAACAAATACCATCTCTTTTGTGTCCTTGTTTTTGGGTGCTGCATGTGGGTACTGTTCTCCAGGGAAGGTGAGCCGTGAACCAAAGTCAGGGAATCCTGGTGTGTGGGATAGTGTTACAGTGCAGATAAATAACCACCACAGCAACAACCACAGCAGAGCACCGTATAATACCAGAGGAACCTCAGACCCTCTGAAAACCAGACCTAGTGTCTCAAGCCAAGTTCTCAGGGAACTGAGACCTGCTCATCTCAGGAACAGATACTTCTGAACAAGTTAAAGGGGCCAAGATGAGGATTACTACGGGGGGTTAAATCACACTGACAGGCCTGTAGGTAGCAAAAGCCCTATAAATTTCTAGGAGGAAGGCTCAGGTTTGCTGTCTCCTCCTGCCATTGCCAAGCTGTGCTGCCTCTTTTCAGCAGCTGTTGTGAAAGAGGAACTTGCTCTTCTACCAGGGCTGTTTCCCAACACGGAGGCTGAAAGGGTGGAATTGTTATTGTGAAGACTGGGGAATTACACACACACAGGCACACACAGGCACACACACACATATACCCACACCTCCTCTGATTCCTGTGGAGGGAAGCTGTGAGTTCAGAAGTGAGGTTCAGAGCAACTGAGGTGATCCTGCCATGAATGGCAGTATGTGATTGACATCTCTGGGCTGATTCAACATCCAGGCATGATATGAGGTGTGTTGAAGTTATTTTAAGGTGCTGTGGCCTGCCTTAGGGTATCCTGAAATTCTGACACCCTGCCAAATACTTGACTCTCTGGGGGAGGGGGTGATCTTCTGATAGCCACACCCTCCCGATTGGCTGCCCAAATGCAATTATATTTAAAAAAAGTCTTTATTGACAGCAAAAAATTGAACAATTTTTACTGGAGGAACACACAGGTCATTGTTCCTCTTCTGCTGTGTGACTCATCCAGATCATGCAGTCTGTTTAGTGTATCTACTAATGCAGTTAACTTGGAAAACCTAACCCATAAGTGCTTCTTTTGTTTCCTAAAAAACAATCGCTGGATGCCTTTTGAAACTTTTCAAATTTTTTTTAAAGCCCTGCCGTGTTTTGGAACGAGAAGAGCACAGGCACTTTCTTGGCAAATCTTCCATAACCTTTTCTGTTCCACCCTGAGACAGTACCTTCTTTTACTGGGCTTGCAACAGAAGTGCTTTACACCTCTGAAGAGAGGAAACCTTAATGGCATGCCTGTGAGCTGAGTGAGCCTGAAGGCTGGCGTAATGTCACACTTTATCATTAGATCAGGTCCAAAATATGTCCCTGAGGTCCAGACCCTGAGCATGACCTCTCTTGACCCGATCCATCAGCATTCAGTCGCAATCTTCCTGGGACAGGGGCAAGGTGTCAGCCAGCCTTTACCCCCCTCTCCCCTTAGAAACACAATGTTTATGCTCGAGCCCCTTGTACCATGGAGGTGGCTGTAATGCCAGGACAGGAGTATCAGGGATGCAGGTCCACCCCTGCCACTCTTTTCTGCCCATCTGACTGTTGCACAAGGGAACGAGATTGCAAGAGCACATTGCCTCTCCCTGTGCGGCCGCCTGCGTCCTGCCCCTTCGGCACTGCGGAATTGCCCCATGTGCGATGCAGCTGGAGAGGGCTCTGCCCACAGAGGAAGCACAATGCTCATCCCGAAATGCAGGAACTCTTCTGAGTGCCTTGTTCGGAATCAAAACCCTTGGATTTTGTTTCTTTTTTGTTTTCTTTTGTTTAAGGTGGCTGACTGTTAGCTCCTAAGTTCTTTTCAGTTTTAATCAGAAATAGGCTGTATGCAAATAGATATATTACCCTCAATTAGAAAGGAAAAGGACTTCAGACAATGCACTTATCTCAGTACTGCTTGGGTAGTTGAAGCAGCTGCAAGAAAGCTAATAGCAGGGTTGAAACCAGACTTGCCAGCAATTTCATTCTTGGCCAGACAGTCAATTTTTTCATGCTTTTGTCTGGCTGTCTCTTGGTAGGGCTGCACAAGAAGACCAGTTTTACTTTCTTTCGTTATTATACGTATATTTTTCTGCTGGATTCATCTATGACTGCCATAACTCAGTGGCACTCTGTTTCCAAGGAAGCTTGAGTGACTGAATAATGAAGATGAATCATGATTTCAGTGAAAAAAGAAAATTCTTCTCTTCTGTGCAGCCCAGTCCCAATAATCTGCTTTTGCCAACCTGTCCCTATGAAATAAAAAAGAGGCATTCATTTGTACTGCCTTATTTTACTCTGTGTACAGTGAAAGGATTTTTTGTTGCAATCTGTCACTCTCGTGTGCACTCTCTAAACAGCCTGTGCCCCCTTCCACTCCAGGCAGTACGGAGAGCAGTTATTTTTAATAGAACTCATTTAACGTACCTATGTGTTGGTTCGTAGCAGAGCTCACACTCTCTGGACTTCGCTGCAGCTGGGATCCTCCTCTGGACAAAGGTGATGTGTCTCAGAGCGCCTTTGGCTTGGCAGGAAGGTTTATTAAAATACCACAAGTTCAGACAATGCTGGTTACGAGGAGCGCACAGTGCATTGTATGTGGGAGGACTGGCGCAGAGTTTCCAGTAAAAATGAAGTGACTTAGAAAACTCTTCTTCACCCTGGCACATCCCGGGGAGCATATTCTGTGTCTGCATGTCTGCTGAAGCCTGCTTGCACTCGGTGCACAATGTGTGCTTGTACATGTCTCACAGAAAATCTTGGGAATCGTTTAGCTCCTTGCTTGCGCACAGCACAGGTTTCAAAGTGTCCCAAAGTGTATTCTTTTGTGTCCAATGAAAGCCTGCTTCAGACTTTAGGCATAGCAGGGGCCATAGTTTCAGCTGCTGTAAATCAGTGAAGTCTCAGGGAAGCTGGTGGGGCTCTGCCATTTTACACCAGCTGAAAGTTTGGCCCTTGCCTGTGCCCTGTACTCATCCCTGAAGATGTGGGCAGCAGGGGCAGGAGGCAGCACCCCACGTAATGACAGCCCGTGGAGCTGCAGTACAATGCCCACAGTGAGCCGCCGAACTAATGCAATGCGGTTTCATCATCTGTCCAGGCAAAATGAGGACACGATATTGCAAGACACTTTCAGGCTGTTGCCACAAGCTATTTTACATGTCTTAGAGTCCTTAGCTGTCACAAGTGGAGGTCTCAGACTTCTTTTTTGGTGGTGAAAAAAAGCTGTTTCTGATTCCCTTTCTCGGATTTCTCTGCACTTCACAGAACAAAGAAGGTTTCCTCTACCTTTTATTTGTTTGTTTTTTCAATGCTACCTTTGAGTTCCAGTTAGCCCCAGGATCTTTTTGTGATCTTGGCAGTAAGGTTCCAAAGAGTTGGTGAGGGGCTTGGACAAGAACTGCCTCAAAAAGTGGAAGTCAGTGGCTTCAAAGGATTTAAGGCATTTTGAACCAGCCAACCCTCTAGTCCTGTTCTTTGCAGTAGTGTTATAGGACTTGATTTAATGGCTGAATGTCTTTGGCTTTTGTTCTGTCTCTTGTCAACTTAGAACTCATAGTTTTAATAATAGTTCAAAGTATACATCAATTTTGAGTTAAAAAATTACGCAAAGAAAAGGAGGAAAGCACTTTTAGCTTCATTTATTAAAACTGATGGATTAAGATTTTTTTAAACTTCATGCAAACTTGTAGGTCATTTTCCAACTGGGTCAAGTCTACAGATAAGGTACTGAATGATAATTTAATGGAGCTATGCTCAATTGTACCTGCTGGCCCCTCCTTTTCATTTTCTCCTCTTGACCCATGGAACCCTAAGTGGATTGGGATCTGACAGCCTGATGCATTAGGTGTGTGTCTGTGCTCCAGGAACCCACCTTTTGATAATACCTCTCCTATCTCTTGAGACCTCTGTTAAGACAAAACAGAGTTACCTTTGTAGGCTGCTCAGGAGTCAGGGTTACTAGTCTATGGTTATAAGGTATTGTCTGCTTTTGGTTGCGTGTTAGGGCTCTGGGCAACTTTTTCCTTCGTTAGGGTGTCTGTGGTACAGGACACAGACATGTGAGTCAGAGAACACAAGGACCTGCTGTCCCTATCTGCTATTGAAGCCAAAGACAAATCTGAATGAGGCTGTGAGGCTGTGGGTAAAAGTGCTATTTTCATTCGGAATGCAAGTTCCCCGAACACTTTGAAAACTCCATTCTGGGCCTGAGTCAGCAGTGCAGCGTTTGGCCCATGGTTAGGTAACTACTCACTGATCCTGTTGCCAGCAGCAAGCAGACAAACCCAAACCTTGCAGTCTGGGCTGTGATTTCACTGATGTCATGTTAGTCTGAAATACAGATGAATATGACTCTGTTTCAGATATCAAAATGTCTTCCATCACCTAAAGATGTGCAGTGATCTTCAGCAGGAAAGGAGGATATCAGTGGCCAGGAGTATTGAGTCATTTCTCTTTCTTCATTTATGTCAGTTGTATTGGAAATAGTGGTGGATAAAGGCAAGCAAATAGGGTCCTGGCAGCACAACAACTGCTTTTTTGAGCATATAAGCTAGGAGAGTGATGGAGATATCCTGAACTGTAAATGGTGCAATAACAATAAGTGAGTGCATAGATGTACTGCAGGGGGAAAGAGGTGGTAGAGCCCCAGCTGTAGCATGGACACTTCAGTTCACACTTACCTCAGCCACTTCCCTCTCTAAGGGGTGAGCTCAGCTCAAGGATGATGTTTGGAAATAAATGTAAATGAAGGAGAAGACAGATGTGTCAGGTGCTGCTTTGAGGTGTCAGGCTTGCTCATCTACTCCTTTCCCCTTTCTCTGATTCTCTTAAAAGAGGTTACATCCCTTGCCTCCATTTCCACTGCCTTTGTGTGCTTCCCTTTCCCTGCCAGGCTGAACAGATGCCAGGACTGCTGTGAGCAACCTGAGAGCAGTCTGAGGTGGACGCAGGAAGTGTCAGATCCTAGGTGCATTTTCCTTCTCCCCCATCTGCCTTAAAGCCTTTTCTTCAGTCATTGCCACTGCCTGAGCCACTACTCCAGCTGCGGGAATGAGCAGGTCAGGATTGCATTATTTGTGCTGCCAAGTGCTGCCAGTCCTGGATAGGAACAGAAAGGAAGGGGAGGGATGACCCCTGCTTTTCTGGGGTCTGCTCTTGTCCTTCCCACATCCCTCACAGCCTCAGCTCCTTTGGGAGCAGCTGCAGTGGCCTAAGGAGGCTCAGTAGTGGGGGATAAGGTTGGCAGCCTCTATAAAAAGCCAGATAAGACTCTAAAAAGCTGCAAAGGAGATGTGTGAGAGAGACAGGGTTCAGGCATAGCTGCCTGCCTTGCACTTCCTTTCCTTGCAACCTCCACCCACAAGTGGTGGGAAGATGCAAGAGATGGTGCCCCAGGAAAGCTGTCCTCCAGCTGGGGACATACTGTGTTAATAACTAGGTTGCTGAGCAGAGACCTACCTCTATGGGAGATGTTGCAATTTTCACTTGCAGATTGCTGTCTACCTTCTGAACGTTGCTCTCAATCTCCTGGAAGATTTTCTGAAGTAAAAATTTCTTGAACGATTTCATTCAAATGAGCTGGTTTCGAAAAACCCAACAATTTAAATAATTTGATCTACTTGGGTACAATGTGCTAAGGATGCCTGGGAACCCTCTTGAACTAAAAGACCTGTGGCTGGTAGCAGCGACATGTGGGTTAGGGGAGTGAAGATTGCACCTTTTGTGGATGGCACAGTTGGGGCTGGAAGAGGGCTTTTGGCCAGAATATTTGTGAAGACAGACTCGGTTATGGATCTACAGCTCCTCTTGTGATACTAGTCTTATGCTGGTAGACAGCTCTGCTTGTAAGAGAATCACTGACTAATTACAATGAAGTGAGGGGCACAAGGGCAGTAATTTCTCTCTATCATATATTTTGTTCCACGTGTAACTCTACAGGCCTGAGAGGAAAGCTTTTTGTCCTTAATACACATATCCAAAGTTGCATTCAGCGGCTTCTAAACTTCAGTGGGTTAGGGAAGCAAATTCCAAGAGTCATTTAATATCTCAGGAATAACATATTTACATCGGGAAAGATCTGTGGGTGAAGCTGTCTTGAGCAAACTTCAAAAGTAACCTTAAAACCAAAGAAATTAGACTGAAGAAAGTAGTCAAGTATGTTTTCATACCTATCTCAAGCAGAATTGGATGAAGGCAAAAGTGTTGATGGGTTTCATCTCACCTTGAGGAGATCAAGTGGAAAGGAAATACTCCCAGAGAGAGGATGCAATCTAAAGATTTTCTAATTCTGTGGTTGCCACATTTTGGGATGCTATTGTATCATTATTTAGATGGAGAAAACTCAGATGCTCAGATTTAATATATGCCAGTGAATCCAAGCATGCCTAGCAACCTTCTTTAGCCCTGGAAGATGACAGTCCATGCTAGTACACTGCTAGCACATTGTCTGGCATGAGCATGGCCCATTTCAACTGATACTCTGAACAATTTTTGGGTCTGGTCTGGCAAGAGGAGTGTGCCAGGGACCATACCCAGTAGTTGGTTTGCCAGCTGCCACCTCACTTAGGAGGCTCATTCACTACACGCTGTTCTCCAGCCTCTCTCCAACTGCTCTGGAGGTTTGGTCCCAATGCCATAACTGGGACACTGCTGTGGACACAGCATGACAATAGCCCAGCACTGGGTGTACACGTGCCACACTGGAATTCAGCATGGAGCATGTTAGCTATTTGATGGCCTGTGTGGATACCTCAGCAAAGCTTCTGGACATCCATGCTTTGTTACCTTGGAGGAGGAAGAAATGAGACAAGGGGGGCAAAGCCTGCTGAGGTGCGTCTTGGGAACACGCTAACAGGGCAAGGGTAGATGTGCCCAAAGGCCCAGTGTGTTCAGCTGGCCCTTCAAATGAGTGCAAATCCTAATTCACTGAACTAGGAGAATGGGAAATCACAAATGAGTGAATTTTCCATGGTAAAATCTCATTCCTAGTGTCTTTTTTACAGGCATGGAATACTTTGCCCGTGACACAAGTTGGAAGCTTGACTGTGTCACCTCTGCTTAAGCAACTCAGGGCAGCTTGTGGAGAATATCTGCCAAGGGATATTACGCCCAAGACTTCTGTCTAAAATGTGCTGAGGCACTTGAATCATGCCTTGACCCTCATGGCAGCGTTCTGAGATTTTGACATGATTTTTGTACTTTCATCATCTTACCATCTCCAGAATTGTATTGCTATGTTTGCTGTACAGAATATCTTTAGGGTTGCAAGATAAAAACCCCTGTAATATTCAGAGGTGCGATGGTTTCCAGGAGTACTTGGTTGATTGTGAGGGGAATGTCTGGGACAGGGATCTGGGAGTGTTTTGATAAAAGAGGAGACCTTGTAATTGTTTTTCTCCTGCAGACTCAGAGTGCGGAAGAGGAAAGATCAGGATGTGCCCAGGATGTGTGACAGAGGCAGGCACCCTGTCAGGGTGAAACGAGAAGCAAAGGGAATAAGCGTGGGACAGGAGCCACTGCAGCACTGACACTGGAAAGGGAGGACAGGGAAGACGGGGGACTATGAGCTGGTGATGGTGAGCCAGGGACAAGTAGTAGACTGAAGCCAGAGTAAGGAATTTCGTCGGCAATTTATGGCTCAGATATTCATTTGATGCCCGTCTGGTGACCTTCAAGCTGGGTATGAGACAGAGTCCATTGCCCATGCACACCAGCTGTGTTATGCTGAATTCTCTCCAGCTAGGCAGTGGCTCACTGCCTCTTACCCAGCCTCTGCAGGTCTCTGGGACTTTGCAATGGCTCACAGTGCAAGAGCTCACAGTGTTGAGGAAAGATTTTCCAGCAGGGAGGCTCAATTCTGCATCCAGTCCAGTCTGTAACACACATGGACTCCACCATGGAGCGATGCTCCCGAGCTACCTCGTGCATGACAGCTACCTTTGTCTAGCCATCTCCTCTCCTGTTGCACATGGAAATAAATCTGGGTTGCAGTGATCTGTGCTTCATGTACAGTTCAGAAGACCATAATTTATGTACACAATGGGGCAGCACAGAGCATTGCAGAAGATTTGTGATCATTAAGTAGTTGAACTCAGTTCTTCTCATTAGGCTGGAAGGGCAAAATGCACATGCAATAGTGCTTTAAGTCTTTCCATAGTTTGTGTTTTTTTCTTTTCAGTGGTAGGTGCTTTTCCCCTCCTGTAATCTCCATGTCTCCATGAATTTCTACAGCATTTGAAATACTGTATAAAGAATGGACAATCCATTTTCTGGGTGCAAGATATTACCATTGTCATTCTGTGCAAAGTATCTTCCAAGGTAGCATAGGTTATCTCGACACGATAAGTAAGCAGTCTGCTTGTTGACATATGTAATTATAAATTTGCATCATTTGGATAATGCTTATCTAATTCTCAAATCCTTCTCAATTGATTTCCATTTTCCCTATAATTTTTTTTTTTCTTTCATCTCCCCCAGTCTGGGTGTCAACTGCTAATATAACTAATGATTTTTTCTACTCCTGTTTCCAGATAACAGCTGAAAATGTTAAACAAACCAGAGCTCTGGCAGGACCCTGCTAGACAATTCATCCAAACACATCATCTTACAACTCTGATAAAAGGATCTGTTGGATTTTCTTTTGGATGAGATAGTTCATTTGTATTTGCTGCATGTTAATGTGAGTAGAAAGCACTGGGATCTAAACAAGGTAGATAAATCATTCCAATGAAGCTAGTTTTGAGAAAGAGCATAATGAAAAGCAGAGAGCCATGGATAATGTGCACTGAGTGGGGACTCTCTTTTGACTTGGGTGGTGCTAACACAGTGTGTGTTTGCAAGTTATTGAGTAAGAGGCAGTAGGAACTGCTGGACTGTGAAGACTCTTGTATCCCTGTTTTTTGGTAAAGAGATGGAAAGAATTGCTCTGAGACATCTCTTCCTGGGCTGACTGGTGCATGCAGAGGAAAAAAGGGAGTGAGAAGAACAATACTAATTTGCTCATTCACAAAATTTGAATACAGGCTTTTATTTGGGCTTGTTTTTTACTCTCCCAAACATCATCAGTTGACACATTTTCCACTGCCATTTAAAAATCTGGCTTTGTAATAATAAGATTTATAAAAAGAATAAACAAGACAGCAAAAACATATTAAATAAATAAATCTGGGGATTAAAAATAGTGAGGCAGTGCCCATACTCTGTCTTCACCTCGCAGTTCAAAGCCAGTGCTGAGTGCCTCAACACGCTGCTCGGATGGAAGTCACGAAGAGCACAGATTGCTTGGCAGAGCATCTGCGGCACTGAGGCTCTTCTCTCAAGTTTGACCCTCAAATCCTCCTTTCTCCATGTAGGTCTCCCTGCATTTTGCCTGCTGGCAAGCAACCTGCCCTTCGTTAGTGCCTCCATTCCCATCTAATTGTGTCCCTCGCTTTGGGCCTGATCCAAGGCCAACGGGAAGACTTTCACTGGCTCCAGTCAACTTTTGGAGCAGCCTCTTTGAAAGGAAAGGCTGGAAAAAAGGGCTGTGCAGAGAGCTATGAAATGCTCATGCATGTCGTCTTTGAGCCTAATGGTGCTCCGTGCTCTGAAATGTTCATATGTGAGTGTAGGGTAGAAAAGGAAAAAGGAAAAAAAAAAAGGAATTGCTAAGCCAGGAGAAAGAGGGCAGGGGAACCTGATCCTGCACGAACTGGAGTGCAGCTGCATAGCCTTGAGCGTTATTGTGTGTAGTAGCAAAAATGAGGCCCGAAAGGGGAACGCTTAACTAAGTACCTCAGCAGCACTACAAGATGCTTACACTAATGTCTCCTCAGACATGCCTGCTGTGAGGCTGGGTGGGAGTATTAAGGGATCCAGAGATTTAATGCTTTATGGTGAAAAGGACCAAAAGAAGCATTTAACTTGCACCTGCACACAAGCCCCTGCTGGGACTGGCATGAATACATTCCTAGCATGTGTGATGCTGCACAGCCATGGCTTTTCACGGGCCAGTGGATATTTTCTGGGCTAGTAAACACCTTGTTTCTTGAGTTGTGGGGGTGATAAACAACATGAATTTCATTATTTGAAAAAGGCATTCCAAAAGAAGAGAGACAACAGCATGCTGAAGTCTGATAATAACATGTTAGCAAAATACTACTTCTGTACCATCAGTAGTGATGGAAAGCAGCAAGACCTTAAGGTGATCAGCAGTAAATATTATGGAATCAGTATTAGTCAATTGAGAATTTGCATGGAGCCAGGGGATTTCAGTAACATGATAAGCAGGAATGTTTTTCCTCAAGTGCAGCTCAGGAATTTGAATTGCTCTTCAGGGATATCATCTAATATTTTGTTCCTTTTCAAAGCAGGAGGTGCAGCTACACACAGAAGCAGAAATGGGCAGGTGAAACATATCCACAAGTCGGATCTCTGCATCAGACTTACTGTATATCTGGGTGTTCTGGGGCTGAGCTGGGTACATCTCTATTTGTTGCTGTCTCCCAGTAAAGAGAACCTCTCTGCGAATGATAACCAGGGCCTTCCCAGTAATGGACCCAGGACAGAAATTTTAAACAGCATGGCATGTCTGAGAGGAGAAAGAAATTTGCTTATGGACTGAACCTAAACTGGAATTTTCCCATTCTGGGTTCAAGAAAGCCAGCTGGGATGCTTGAAGGCAGCTGTCATGGACGGCAGGAAGAGTGAACTTCCTTTCCCCAGACTGGGAGCTCACATGGTCCTCAGCCCAAGGGTATAATGAAAGCTGGAGGAACTGCACTGAAAAACGTGATGATGTGGAAGGTTTTGCTGACTAAGAAACTTTTGACTGTGAATGAACTCCATGGGGAACCCAGAGTTAGGCTCTGCAGAAAATGAGAGGAAAGTCAAGCAAATATGGAAAGGAGAGGTAAAGAAATAGTGAAAGATAGTATCTAAAAGAGGGAGGAAAAATACAAGTATTAAGTCAAGGGGAAGAAAAATGAATGAAGACTTGGAAAGGAAAGAACCCTGAATTAATGGTTACTCTTGGGTGCTGTCGTTTTATTTCATTTTCAGTCATTTTCAGTCAATTTACATAATGTTAAATTGCCTGTCTAGTAAAAATGTGCAGCTTTTGGAGGCTTTTTTTTTAATATTAACCTATGTTTGAAATTGGAATTAATGTTTTGTTGCCTCTGTTATTTGGATGCTTGTATTTGACACATATCTTCAGGCATTGTTTTGTCAGCAGACTTTACGATAATGTTTTTGTGGTGCATAAGTGTGTGTGAGAGAGAGAGAGAGAGAGACGGGGAGAGAGGGAGGAGGAAGAGGAGGAAGCGCAGCTTTTCCCAAATGGGGGTCATGACCCAAAAGCTTAGTAGGTCAGAGTTGAGAATTTAAAAATAAAAAATGTTTCCTTTCTTGCATGGAATGGGGACCGAATGAAAGCCTGGCTGGCACACAGTCTGCCCCTGCCCTTGGTTTTCCTGTTCTCAGGAGGTTATTTACCACCTATGCTAGAGTGAAAAGTGGGAAACCTGGTAGCTCATTACAGTTTAGGGGATGGGATGAGGACAATTTTCACAATGGCAGGAGTCTTCCTGTGGCAAACAGGTTGCTTCTAGAAACATGATCAGAGTGCTGCTGTGCCTCTCCACAGCTCAGTGCTGCCAACTCTGCCAAGACCTCACTGTGCAGCCCTGGTGCCTTGGTCATGGATGGCGTTGGCACAAGAAGGGCTACTGTTTTAAAAGAAAATGAGGTCCTCACAGATGATTAGTGGAAGAAATTCTTAGCTCTCTGGTGGTACCAAGGGCAGTAGGGCCTCCCAAACTGGAGAGAGACACACACATGTCACAAGCCCACCTGGAAGCCAGCAGGCAGTTGCCATGCATGTCCCAGCCACTGCCTTCCCCATGCTACTTGCTCCAGCAAACTCTGGTGTTCTTAAACAAATGCAGATTTTACAATGCATGAACTAAGGATTGAAAAAAAGGTCTGGGGGTTGGACATTCAAAATATTGTTGTTTGAATTGCCTAAATAAGGGTTCAGTTTCTTATTTTTGGCACACAATTAAGCTTGCTGGAGTAACCTAGCACAATCTGAGCAAGCGAGAACTAATGTGGTGGTTGTTTGCTCAGAAGTATGTATGCAGCTTCCAAGAAAGCCAGCAGGGCTGCACATGTGTGTCTGTAGGAAAGAATTCCCACCTCCCATGTAAAACCCATAATTCTTATACGTTCACTGGAGAGACAATCCACCATTCCCTATCCATCAAAATGTTTTGTGCTAAGTGGTGGGAAACAGTCTGACAAATGACAGGTGGTTTAAAACTTCTTTGGTTGAAAATTGATGGCTATTCCAAGCAGGCTACAGTGTACATCAGATGCTGATGCAAGACATGAGCATCTGACCCACCTAATAAACATGAAAAGGATGTGTAAGACAGCCGAGTAAGGATATGTCAGCCAGCAGTGAATGCAGCTTGTGGGTCACACCTCACGCCAGGCGTGTCCCACAACGAACCCAAGTGTCTGCAGATCTGAGCAGCTCTTTTCTGGGCTGCCCAGTGGATCATGTGTAAAAAGGGTGTGGTGGGACAGGTTTAGTGCTTCACACATATACTGAGGACATCTGCTCCTCTTTGTGCAAACAGATGTCTACCTTAGGCAGATTTGATGGTGGCTGGGTGCCTCACTGAAGGAGGGTGCTGCCACAGTTCTGCTGAAATCCCTTCCTCCTCCCTCACCCTCCCACCAAGTCTAGATTTATTTAACTGATGCAAACCTCAATGACACCTTGAGTGAGCTTTAAGTGATTGCACCTTACTTCGCATTGCAAAGGCCTGGAAGCACCATGATTCCATAACTCAGCAGAAGGGAGAAGGTCTTTTCCCTGGAGACAGAGCATCTTCAGTCTGAGGTGTATTATCTTTTTTATCTGCTCTAGACAGTTCTCTTACAATTGGTGAAATATATTCTTCTTTCAGTTTAAGTAAATGGTTTAAAGCGATTTGCTTGTTCAGGATAATTTATGCTAATATGAAGTAACCATATTTCTAAACAAAGATCATCTGACAAGTTTTTCATAGGTTTAATGAAAATGTTATAAAATAAGGCTGTAAGTCAAATTAAAAATCCCAGGCAGCAAATATGTGCAAACCTGTCAATAATAAGCGTACCTTGTTACCTTTCAAGATACAATAAAAAAATACTCATGTTTAAAGAGCTACAACAAAATTGAAGACTTCAGGATATTGTGGGTTGAGAAACAACGCCTCTGAGAGGAAATACTTTTATTTCTTTAAATAAAAGAGAGAATGAAAAATGCCATAAAGCTTGAAATTGTGAATAAAAATTGCAGAAAATTATGGTGTGAATGTATGTATTTGTTGGTGTTGACTCAGAGAGGTCTTTTGGCTCTTCAGTGGCTTACAGCTGGAAAATGTTTAGAGATAGGGAGCCTTGTTGTTAGTTTCTCCTATCAGGTCTCATGGGTAACATCAAAAATACAATATAGCTTTATTCCCCTTTGTCACTCCATTAGATTTCCATTTAAAATTCCATCTTACTGTGAGCTTTAAAACAGAGCCTTGATTTGCATATTCTCCTGTACTACAGCAAAAGCTGTGAGAACCATTGCAAAAACACAAACACAGGTTTGAATTATGGCCATTTTTAGATGATTCAATTAGCTGCTAATAGGTGTTCACAGTGGTATGTTGTAATGGGAAGTCAGGTTGTAGTTAATGGTTACCATAAGTTAGAAGGGTGTTAAAAACAGCCATCCTGTTTGGCTCAGCCATACAATCAGAGCTCTGTCTTCCAAGTTAGCATGGCATACTGAACAGGCAGGAACCTGGGCTTTAGCTGGTAATTTTATTGCTTTCCCTCTAGTGCTCAGTCGATATGAATAGGAATGGCTCTGTAGAACTGTGTAAAGAAGAGCCCAATTAACCCCTGATGATCCTCTGGAGGAATTTTGCATCCCTGTAGGGTGCTTGTTACTGCAATTATGTTTTCCATTATGGATTTTCTTTGGAATGTGCAACCCGCACACAAGAATCAGATAGCAGTGAGCATAACAAGAGTTCATCACAAGAATGAAGAATGAACTCGTTGATGGCTTAGAATATTAAAATACAGTAGCCAGAGTAGAAAGTTAGAGAAATGGAGACTCATCATCTGATCTTTCCATCTGTGCTGCATTTCAAAGATAATTTCACTATTCTGTCCAAACATGTGCTACTGTGTTACAGAATGTTCTTAGTCAGGATATTAAGTGACACATGATTATGAAAGGAATGGATATTACATGAAAAACACTGTACAGACAAATATATGGGGGTATTAACCATTGCAGGCACATTCATATATCAGCATGTATAAATATAGTGGGGGTGTGACTTGCAATATGTCTGGTACTGAATCTGCTGATCCTACTAATTAATATTTATTTTTTGTATTACAACAGCACCCAGAGATCTCAATTAAGGTTCAGCTGAGCTTATTGCTGTACACATATAGCAAAAGGTAGGCACTGGCCCAAACAGCTTCCAGTCTTTCCAGATGGCATAAATGAACAGGGATGGAGACAGGAGCAAAAATTTAAACTTAGCCAAGGGTGTGCCAAGCTAAAAGAGTGATCCTCAGGTCTGGTAAAGTTCACAAGTGATATGCAGAAGGAGTAAGGCATTTAAGGCAAGAATGGCAGCAGTTGCATAGCACTAAGCCAGCTAGCTGGTAAAATGTGGGGAAGGTTTATTCTTCTCAGACCATCCTTTCCCCCCAGGCAGGATTTAGAGCCTAGAGACCTTTTCTGCAGCCAAATATCACAGCCATGTCCCTAGATGTGAGCTCCAGGCGAGGTTAGGGGACAGCTGGCTGCAGGCACTACTGCTGCTGGAGAACCTCCGAACTTGCACCCAGGAGTGAGAGGGCATCTTCAGGAGATGAGAAATGATGTTGTCTCTCAGCACAGCTAGTGCATTCCACCCCGGAGAGCATTATGAGAAAGACTTGGAGAGGAAAGAGAGAGGAGATTGGAAGCTCCAGCTCCCCATCCCAACCCAGCTGTGCTCATCCTCCCTCATTCCAGACAGCTTTCCTCCCCCACGTCCCATGACTGGGACACAGTCCTTGGGGAAGCCTACTGAAAATGAGTGGAGGGCCTTACAGACTGGAAAACATGAATATTGAAATAAAAAGTTAGTGAGTGAATATGCCAGAGGCAAGAGGAGGAAGACTGAGCAATGTGCCTGAGAGGCAATTTAGCAGGGAGGGGCCAGGCCTAATTAATCTCTAGAATGAGGAGGTGGGTCAAGCAACAAGTGTAGCACTGAGCATGCCTCAGGCTGAGCATCGCTTTCAACACCTGGTTTATTAATACTCAGAGAGCAGTGGCACGGTGTATGGGGAAAGATTGGGTTTGGGGTGTGGTGGTGATCTTCTCTTCTTCCTTCCTTAAGCAAAGATGTCCCATGCAGCCAGACCAGCATAGCTCTTCAGCTTAAGAGGCAGCCATGGCAGGGATATTAGTTGCTCCATCCCAGGCTATAAAGTTGCGTGTAGGGATTGACTGTACTAGATGCTTTAATACAGAGATACTTATTAGGGGCAAAGAGGGGAAAAAAATCTTTAAATTCTGGACCACAATCCTGACATTCAAAGCAGGATGGCTTATATTGCTAGTTATAAGTCCACGAGGATCTGCCAGAAAATAAGCTGAGACAAGATCATGTTTCCACTGGAAAACATAGGTTTGAGATGCATGGTTTTAGAAAATCGCTGGCCTTTCTTTAATGTGTCACTCCAAGGGTATTGCACCTGTGAATGTAGCTGCTATTTCTGCTGACTGCTTGCCTGGGTCAGCGTTTTAGGCATGAACAACCTATGTGTATGCAGACTTGCTTGCTTTTTGATTAAAAAAGAAAGCTGGTCTGGAACACGTTGCATCTCCTCAGGCCCTAAAAGTGGCAGATAGAAAGAAATGGGCTAAAACGCTGAAACAACAGCAGCAAAGCCCCCAAGGACTTCCAGCCATCAGCACGAATGAGCAGACAGGGGCCCTGCCCAAATATAGAAATGGGAGAAGTTGACAGATCCTTCTGCTCACTCTCTGGTCCTGCTGTGAGATTGCTTCTTTCTAAATTTTTTAATGTGGGGGCTCAAGGGCTTGTTGCTTCATCTTAATGTCACTTAATATGACTTTGGTCTTAAAAATTTTGAAACGCTGTTGTAGCTTTCAGGGCTGGTTAAAATACAGCCTGGAAGGACTTCATGAAAGCATTTGGAAACTTTTGGAACAAAGCCTAAGGAGGTAGTGTAGCTCTGTGAATGTTGAGAGAGCCACTTACACTTCAGAAAGCTCCACAGCGGGTTTCAAGGGGGATATTAAAAAAATTGACAAGGTACAGAGGAAAGTTACAAAAGCAACCATGTGAAAAGAAACAAGCCAGAAAGAACCCCTCATGACAGCAAAAGATGGGAGGGGAGTTCTACTTATTTAGCGTTCAAACCACTCCCTTGTCACAAGTTAGAGATACCTCAGTAGGATCAGCGATGCAATAGGAAGGGTCCTGCAGTTCAGGAGACTTCTAACAAAATAGGTTGTTGGCCGGGAGTTGAAGCTAAGCACCTTCAGACTGAAAACCACGTCCACATTTTTAACAGTGAGGGTGATTTACCATTGGAACAGCTTACCAGGGATTGTGGTAGATTTTCCACGATTGCATGTTTATTGTGGTTGTTGTTCAACCACAGCTATGGAATTTCAAGCAAGCATTACTTAGCATAATCTTATAGTCCGTGTTGCTCTAGATGCCAGACAAAATGATCTCAGTAAGTCCCTCTGGCCTCAACATCCAAGCATTTGTGTAGGATGGGGAAGTTTATTTCTGCATCCTAGAACAACAACAGCCACCGGTGCTGACGTGGCTGCTGCTGGTGTTATGGAAAGCAAAGGCTTGTAAGGGTTTGAGTCTCCAGGCATGTCGCCTCAAATCCAAATAGGCCAACCATGTCTGAGGGGAACTGTACTGAATTACGTGTTGAAACATACAAAAACAAAACTGCACTAAACATAGAAAAACTGAACTTAATCAATGTATTCCTGGGTGGGTGTCATACTTGCAAACTGGAGCTGTGTTATCAAGGTCTCAAAAGAGAGTCTTTGGTACTAGGAGAATAGGTTTAGTCTGGAAAACTATTAAGAAAATGAGTGAAGCTCTCAGAAGTGGACTAGCACAAAGCTAGTGCTGCTGAAATGAAGCTGCACAGCTGCTGACAGGCAGGATGGGACATTGAGGGCTTTGATCAAAAGACAATTTCACATTTAGGTCCCACCCCTTTGGACCTGGTAGCAGAGTCAGAAACACTCCTGAAGAGATCTAGGCAGGAAATTTCTGCATAGCTTGTCTTTCTGAGCCAGAATCTCATTTACTGTTTTCTAAGGAGAGCACTTTGAGCCTCTGACAGCCTTCGAGAGACTGGAGAGTGACTTGGGACTGTGGCCCTCAGGTTACCATCTCATTTTACATATACGCATATCCTCAGAGGGGTAGTATTTGAAAGGAAAAATGGTACAAAGTCTTTGAAAGCAAAGCTACAGAAAAGTTTTATCTTACAGTTCAAATCTGCCTTTGAAGCCAGAAAACTCCAACCTGCTATGGCACTGTGCAAACAGCATCTGACGTTTTCCTTCAGCTGGCCACAGTGTGAAGAGGGACAGATTGTGCCCAAATAGGTATTGCCTGCAAAATTATACTTGCCTGTAAAAGTTACACTCATGCCAGCTTGCCTGCAGCAGTGACGGTGGATGCACACTCCTCTGACACCTTCATCTGCCCAGCTCCCCTGCCTTTCCAGACAAGCTGCTCTTAGCAAGCCACAGGGCTGCAGCAAAAAAGCAGAGGTCAGCGAGCTAAAGCAAACAAGCCTGCACACATCCATGCTCAGAAAGCTGCCTGCCAGGCAGAGACCAGCACACAGTTGGTGTGCTGACAATTCCCTGCTTTATTCCTGTTCTCTTTATCCCCTGTTCTCTTGCATGGAGAATCCAAATGATGAGAGGGTGAGCAGCCTGTCTCCACACTGGAGTGTCTGTGGGTGAATTGAGAAAGATTTCTGTATCTTGGGGTTTGTATCAAGAAGAAGGACAGCTGGAAAAGGTATTGGAGCAAATACATTTGAATCAAAATAGTTGTGCTCCTGAGGATGTTAAATCTTCTTATAATCATTTATGAAATCAAAGACTGACTTCCTTTCTAAGTGGAAAGTCTCTTTCACCAGATGGGGGTGGGAAACAGGGGACTGAACCTGATTAAAAAAAGATCACCATTAAATGCCATTCTCCAGGAGAGAGGCCTGCTGAAATGAAAGAGATTTATGTGTGAGATTTAAAGTGTCCTTGGTGTGGGAAGTCTATGCCTGAGGAAAGTTTGTTTGGCAATTACACAGGGAATACAGGAAGGAAAGTCTAATTCCTGTGCTATAAGGGAGGCATGGGTTGACAAGTACACGAAAAGTGCAGGAACCCACATACAATTATTTATTAAGGAGTCCCATGTAGGTGTGTATGGCTATGTGCAGTACAGAGCTAAAGAAACATGGAGCTGCAGAGCACAAATTCCTCATGCCTACAGGGAGGTAGAGAGGAAAGACTGATCATGTGCGATTAGACACCAAATGCTGGCTCTCAGGAAACAGGGGGTCAGTTCCTGCCTTGGCTGCAGGCTTCCTAGGGCTAGACATTTAATATCTTTGGTCCTGGTTTCCCATCTGTAAAAAGGGAATAACATTTCTTTTGGCCTTATTTATTTTGGTTGTAAGATCAAGAAGACAAGTCTCTCTTCCAGAGTGTGCATGTGCAGTGCTTAGCACGATGGGGGCTCCCATTCTCCTTCGAGCTGCTCAGTATTATGTTGATACCAGTGGGAGGGGAGGGAGAGACTGGGAACTATGATAGGTTATCAAGAGTCTCTGACAAGGATGGGTATGGAAGAAGATGGAGGTTGAAGACAGGAAGGAGATAAAAGTTGGGATAGGCAAGTAGCTGAAGTTGAAGGCTTAATCTTCCAAGTCCATTCAGGGGTTATTTTGAGGGAGATTATGAGAATCTAAAGTCAGCTTTCATCATCTTGTTGATGAAGCCTGATAACAGCTGTGTTGGCATAGCTTATGAAGCCTTTGTCACTTAATATTAGCCGTGCAAAGGCAGGATCACACACCGTGGGAAGCCAGGAAAGCACAGGCAGTATTCTCCACAAGGAAGGGTCTTGAGGCTTAGGTTCAGCCTGGTTGTCATGCCATGACTGTCCCCCTGACATGATCCTTATTGTTAGAGAAGTAGTACTTCAGAACACCATGGCAGTGAGGCAGAGTGAAGTACAGAAGGTGCCTAGGATGAAACAGTTCCCATCCAGAAGGACACCAGAGGGATCTTATCCTGGTCAGGTGTCTTGGGCTGTTTCCAGTTCGGGTTTGATCTATTTCATTGTGGAGTTGGCAGTTTCAAAAGGGAGTTACATGATACTCTTGTGTGAAAAGATTGGTGAGGGAGCGATGGAAAGGAAGAAAGTTAACAATGTGCGTTCTCCTGCTGTGTCTCCAGACTGCTGCTCTCCACAGCGTGGGCTTCTCACGAGGCTTGTGGAGGGACAGGGGTGTCTGAGAGTCTCATATGTTGATACCAGTGGGAAAAATGAGCAGTCTACTCGAGTCTGTGCTCTAAATTGGAATTCTGAGACTGGCCTGGCTGATAGGGCTCTGTCAGGGCCCATGGGTTTGTCTGACAAACTGGAGATAGACCCCTGTCTGTTGAGAAAATGTTGATGGTTGTTGTTATTTCTATTTTTTCTGAAAGCAAGTGTACCAATGTCTCGTCCAAATCTTAATTTACAGATGAAATACACCTTCATTTTAAGANTTGTCTGACAAACTGGAGATAGACTTCTCTCTTTTGAGGGAATGTTGATGATTGTTGTTATTTCTATTTTGTCTGAAAGCAAGTGTACCAATGTCTCGTCCAAATCTTAATTTACAGATTAAATACACCTTCATTTTAAGAGAAAAAAGAAATCTTAAAAAAAAACAAAAAGAGAGACCAATAAAATTATTCCTTGGCTATTTCAGGAGTTGTTAATTTGCCTTTATTTCTCTCCCTCTCTCTATGTCTCTGAAAGACCTGCCTAGTTTTGAGTTTGAGAGTCTCAGGGCTTGTCTACACAGGGAAAATTATCAACCTAATTATACCAGTGTAATCAGGCTGATAAATTTGCCTGTGTATACAAGCCTCAATTTTAAAAGCTCCATTGTCTGTGAGTGCAAACCTAGTGAGCAGTCGTGTTTTAGGCCCCTGAACTGTGTTTGCCAGCTGTGGGCTGACTGCCGAAGTCTTTGACCGAGTTTCCTCATTTCAAAGCAGTGGGGTTCTTTGGACACTAAAAGCCTGTATTAAATTAAACAGGAAAGTATCAAAGGAGTCATATTTTGCTGAAGCAACTCTCAGTTTCTTGTGATATGTATTGACAAGGGTATATAGGTCACTGCTGCATCCTGCCTGGTGGAATGTCAGACCTGCTCCCATCCGTGTCTCTGGTCACTAGCTGCCACACAACTGGCATCACTAGCAGAGACTGCTATTTAGGTAAGCGATGGAAAATTTGTCTGTTTGAAGGTGCATATCCAGAGATCTATTGTTCCTGCGGTATAGGTGCATGGTAGAAGTGATACACATAGTCACAGAGGTTTGCACAGCCCGTGAATTCTCTTTTGTTACCTGTACTTGTCTTCTGTGCAATCACAGAGTGATTGCCAGGGAGGTAAAAAGCTCTGGGCAATTTTGGAAAAAAAAGTGTAGTTTTGTAGCTGATTACCTATTTCTCTATACCATGGCTATATACAAAAACATCTTAGCCTGCACATGCAATTAGATAGCTGTGAAGCTGAGTATTTCCAAAGTGAACACACAATGCAGTCTTGCGGCTCAGGCCTGATCACTTTTCCACAGCTCTTTAAAAAAGCGAAAACCCACATAAGTTAGGCTCCATTACAAAATGAGCTGGCTGAAATAATAGCCATCTACTTCCCAAAAACAGGTACTGTCCAAAATAAAGGGATGAGTTGGTTTCCATGTGCAGAGAAGTTTCGCTAGTGGGTGCTTTGTCCACTGGCAAAGATGGGCATTTCTCTGTCAGAAAAACAGGAGAGAGCTCCTCAGGAGCATGGGCATAAGAAACAAAGTTCTAGAAAGTGATATGTAATAAAAATAGTCCTCAGAAAAGTGAGGAGGAAAAGCTTCTGAGCAAAGGTCTGCCCTAAAATAGGCTGAATTTGAGTGATGATCCACATAGTTGTGTTTCTTTTCCAGTGTGGGTATATTGATGTGCATGTAGAATTACAGGAGGTCACTGACAGACTTGCAGGTTGATGCCCTGGCCCATGTGATGTTTGCACAGAGCTGTGTATTCTTCTTTCAGAGGGCTTTGTCTGCTGGGTGTCTGCTCTGTTTTCTTCCTCCTGGAGATATCTCCTGAACTCCTGTGGATGGATCTGGATTTAACTGATATTTACGGAAGTATTTTCCATTTCTTAGCCCATTTAAGATGGCTTTGTGTTAAGATGAAGCTTTGGGACCTGGTTATGGTGCAGAGAGTGCAGCACTTAGGGAGGAACAACCTAAATTTGAAGTTCTGGTGGGCTAAAATGGGCAGCAGCGAAAGGCAGGCTACATGCAGGCAGGAGGAGGAAGGAGTGGATGTCCAGTTTCATCTTGAGCTTCCTCTAAATCACACCAATAGGCAGGTAGTGATTCCTTTTTTCAGGAGTAGATAGTTTCACATTTTCCATTCTAGAGCCAGGTAGGGTACCTCTGGGAATGGAAAGTGTGAGCCCGACCCTGATGGTCACGCACCCACAGGAAAGAAACACAGGGCACATCCTGCACCACTCATGCAGGGACACATTTTGCCATTGAATCACGTATCTCCATGAGCTGCAGACCCAGTGAAACGTGGTTTCCTTGTGTCTGTAGAGTGTACTCTCTTCTTGTGAGAGTAGAGCTGGTCCTGCTGCATTTCCCGCAGTTACATTGCCGAATTCTTCTGTGTGGATGTCTGTTTTCCAGAACTTGTGAGAACTTTGTGTCTCGGGAGGTGTTTGCCCCTCTATCAAACTTGGCTGAAACTGGAAAACAGGTTGTAAAATTACTAGGGAGTCACAGGCACCCATGCCTTAGACGCAGCCTGTGTGCATGATTCATCCATTTAATTTTTAAAGTGGTGCTGAAAGATATCATTGAGATGCAGATCCAAATTGTTCACAAATGCCCCGGTGAGTGCAACAGGACAAGTGGAAGATGAGAAACAACATGTCGCTGTAGCAGACGAGCGTAGGAGGGACACAAAGTAGCTGTTGGGTGATGGGGATGGTTATCAACAGGATTCTCTCAACGGGAAGCGAGTCCTCTGTGCCCAGGAATTTGAGAGCTGTGGGATGCCTGCCTTTGGAAAAAAAAATGTTTTGCTACTGACAGGAGAGGGCACATGCTTTTTTTGGGGTCCCATTCATCTTCCCAGTATGAGAAACCATTTCGTAAAGGAAAGAGATTACCTAATCGTGCTTTGGCGTTTTCCTTTGTCCGCTTATCTCACATTTCCTAGCCACTGATGGATAGGTAAAATCTTCCAGCCATGACGGTATGGAGTGCTGCGTATGTGGGTTGGTATGCAGAGCTGATCCAACAGGACTTCTCTGTGCTCCAGCAACATTAATGTGCCTTATTGACAGAAGGGTCTAGCAGCAAGGTGCAGCGCAACATTTTTCACACATGAAGGTGCTAAATAGAAATTTTAAGATTTTTTCACCGCCATTTAAAAATATTCTCATCTGTTGCATGCTGATAAATTAAGTAAGATCTTGTCAATGGTCTTCAGTTAAAATCCTTTTCTCTGTTTAATTGTTACTGTCACCTCTGTCTTAACTCTTTTTTGTTTGAATATTTGTGTCTGTCACTGTGATCTATGCAAAGTTGAATAAAATAAGAATCCTGGAAAGACTGACAGTTATCTTGTTTACCAACTTCTTATATACTTAATGTAAATAATTTCAATGTCTTTTTTTTCTTCTTTTTCCTTCCTGTATTTCAATATTAGCAGATCTGAGGTGGAGGAGGGAAATTATTTTAGATGAGGCAGCACAGTATTAAAAGCTTTCCCAGAAACCTTTACAGTGGCATAGGATCACCTGTCAAGAAATTTAGTTTATTTTTATTATTCATCATTCATTTTCCTATAACGGCCAGGTGCTTCACACAAATCAAAGTTCTTTTGGGCTACAAATGATATAAATACATGGTGAGAGACAGCTCTGGGCCCAAACATATTACAGAATAAATGTCCTGGCGACAGCTGACCAACAGTTCTCTGTAACTTTAAAACACTTTATCTTTTGCTCTTGTGGTAAAGTCAGTGATGGTCCTTCCCCAGATATTCCAGAAATAGAATTACAGTATGGTGTACTGATGTTTTACTGGAGGAATGTTTCAAAACTCTGTTTCGTTAAAGACAATCCCAGTACTATATCTATCTTTTTACTAAGCTGGTGCAGCGGAGAGATTTTTCTTTATTCTAGATGAAACAGCATCTAAGAGCATTTGCTCTTTGAAAAGTATAGAGAAAAATGTGAGTTTCCACATTTGGGCTGTGTAGGGCTCAAGACTATTTATTCACTGTGTTTGATTGAGAAATTAATTTTGTGAATCTCTTATGCATAGCAACATATAAACTAGGAGCTCCTTTTATTGACAGTATTTTTGCAATGAATCAGTACTAAAAATCATAAGACATCCCAGGGATTTTACTAAATTTTATCAAATACTAAGTCTTAGGAAAATTTTAATGGTTTGTGTGATCTCATATTTGATAGCATGCTCTGGGACTGTTTTTAAGTCCTCTAAGTAGTCTAATAATTTTATCCCCACTGCAATAATGCAATATATTTACTTTTCCAAGCAAAATGTGCTGTTACCTGTAAAGTGTCTGTAACAATTTACATCTGTTAATTTGAACTAGGTTAAAGTTACAATTTTAACCCAATTAGATGATTTTCTAAGAATGTGATTATTTCTTTATAATTGTACTTGAAACAGTTAAAACACAGTTCTTAGTGTTCTTCTAGAAAAAGCAAGTATAATGAAAAATAGTGCATGCACTTCTTACGCAGTACAACTTTGCTCTGTTTCTGCACTTTTCCACTAGTTTGTAGCTAATACCATTCCTCACAGAACATTTTCACCCTACTTTTTCCTTGTAGATGTAAAATTTTGTTTTATTTTATTTTGACATATGTAGCATTTTCCCTTCAGCTGCACAGCTTTTCACTGCAGCCAATGTGTCACATAACTTCTCTTACGCGTCTCCCGAAGTCCTGGGGGTCAGGCTGGAAAGTGAAAAATGCAGAGATCTAGGAATGGCTCAGCCAGCTGAAAGTTACGGGAAGGGAAAGGCTCCAGTTTCACTGAAGGAAAGAAAAAAAAAAGGGAAGAAGAAGAAGAATGGCTCCTTTCAATGCAGACGGAGGCAGTCTGGCTGAGAGTCAGTGAGGTTTAAAAATCCAAGTGGTCCAATAACTGAAAATCTGTATAGATTCAAAGCAATATTTTAAATATTGAACAAGTTCAGATTAAAAAAAAAAAAAAAGTGTGATGGATTTTCCATTCTTCTGGTGCATATAGCCAACCACGTTCCAAAACCAGGCAGTATTGCTTTTCCTCAAACCCTGAGCACATGTGACTAAATCCAGCCCATGTCGTCAAAGGATGTCAGTGGAAATGTCCTGTTGAAGTAACTCCTTCAGTCACTTTTCGTTGGAATGGCAGTGGCGGGGGGCTGTTCCCAATCACAAACCCCAAAGGTGTTTCTCTTGTTATTTGTTACTTTGTTGAAGTATAGGTGTTGCTCTTAAGAAATGGATACTGAGCTCGGAGTCCCACAGGGCTGCAACCTTTAGCATCTCCAGGGGAATTGCCTTTGCTGACAAGTTAGGTTGTGATTTCATGACAAGGAAAATAACATGGTTACTCAGGGCCTGGAGCACCTGGCTTGTGCAAGAAGCTGCCTCTCCTCCTCCCTTTTCATACCTCTGCTATACTTTGGGTCTCTATGTCTGTCCGTTTGCCTACCTTTCTTTTCTTTTCATGTTTTTATTCACTATTCCAGATCTTTCCCATCGTCCCAGACAGGCTCCAAAAAATGTTGTAGGAAAATGTAGGGAGAGGGCAAAAGATCAGTGAATAAAGCACTGAGTACTTACCTCTTAGAGCCTGTTATACTGTCAACTCAAAGTTAAAGTGCAATAAATCTGGTGGTCTCACGTTGGTCCCCTGTGTGCTGCAGTCCACCTCATAAAACTACTACATAATTAAGTACAGTGCAGTACAATTGGCAGTCTCTGCTCAGCCCAGGCCTAGCAGCAAGCACATAAACCTGCTCCTGGTCCCCGAAGGTGGAGGCTGGAGGTGACAGGAGGCTGGGAACAGCTCTGGCTGCCAGTGCAGCTCTCCTGCTTTCCTGTGGGGACAGGAGAGATGGCATTCCTGGAGCTGATACACCTCGGGAGTGCATATATGCAGAAAAAGAAATGAGGAGACTTGACAGAGCAGGTGATGCCTGCAGAGGAGTGGTAGCAGCCTGGAGAGGGTGGTTTGGCTGGGGTTGTATGTTGGCTGAAAATGACAGATAGGGGATGCTTTGTGCTGGCTGGGGTGACCCCCTGGGATGAACCTGGGGTGGTGAGCAGCTGCCTCAGGCAGGTGGCAGCTTGGGAGGTCCCTGTGGAACAGGCAGTGCCATTGCAGAGTGGTGGCCCCGGACCACAAGAGTGTCAGAGCAGCACCTGCTGCAGATGCTGAAGAATCCTCCAGGAGCAGAGTGGGGAAACAGGGAGACTGGCTAACAGAGTTCCATCTTTTATCTTCCTTTGTTTCCTTGGTTGCCTTTCCTTCTACCGAGTTCTGGATTAACAAACTTCAAATTTTGCTACATAAGCAGTTTTCCTATTTGGAAGGAAGCCATGCTGCCCAGACTGTCTGAAGTACTCCTCATATCTGTGCCTGGGGTATTTTGTGCCACTCTGCAGAGCTGTGAGGACTTGCAAAACTTCTGCCAGGGTCTTAGCACCCAACTTTTCTCTTTAACAGAAGGCTCCTCATGACTGTGCAAAAGAGAGGCTTGTGTTGCTTTCCGGGAGTGAGTAAAATATTTTTTTTTTCCTTTTTTTTT
>VZRF01010392.1:555751-603717 GCA_013396875.1 Vireo altiloquus | reverse complement strand
TTTTAATAAAGGATGAAAATAAAGAAGTGCTTAATTCTCAGCGAGACTGGTGAGCCCCAGCAGCCGCGAGCAGCCACATCCTGCTGGTGCCCTCTAGTGCTGCACTCTCTGCCTGCAGCCACCGAGCTCCAAAGTTGCCTGTCAGGGAGGGAATAGATGATTTTTGAGCTCTGTCTGCACGCTTTGGGCCAGCAGAACCAGGCAGTGTGGTGGTGAGGTGGTGAGGATGAGGGTGAACCTCTGAATACCAACAACCCTCCATTTTCATTTGCATTCATGGTGCTGCTGTTTTTCCCTCGGTGGACACGTGCTTTTCCCATGTCCATGTCTATGCAGTGATTTGGCTATTTTGGGTTTATCTGGGTTTATTTTGAGCAGTTTCACTGTGTGAGCAGCTGATCCTGCTCTACTTCATGCCTCAGGTGAATTTTATTTTCCAGGCTATAACTCTTCATAGAATCAGAGTGGTTGAGGTTGGAAAAGACCTCTAGAGGTCATCTGGTCCAACCCACCTGCTTATGTAGGACCACCTAGAACCAGTTTCCTAGGACCATGTCCAGATGGCTTTTGAATACTTCTAAGGTTGGAGACACCACAAACTCGCTATTCCTATGTCCCGCTACCCCTCAGTAAGAAAATGTTTCCTAAAGTTCAGAGGGAATCTCGAGTGTTTCAGTTTGTGTCCATTTCCCTGGTCCTATCACTGGACCACAACGAGAACTCCATTGAAGGGAGCTTCAGGAGGGGCTCCATCCCCTTTGTATCCTCCTATCAGGTATTTATATTCAATGATGAGATTTCCCCTGAGTCTGCTTCTCTCAAGGCTGAGCTTAACTAAACCTTTTTTTTTCATGAAAGAATAGTATGGAAATTGTCACTGATGGGTACGTAAAATACTTTGGAGAGGATTGATGTGAAAATCCTCAGTCCTGTGATGTGAAGCAAATAAAATCTATCACTAAAAGCTCATCATACTAGTGGATTGGCCTGATCCACCCCTGACTCCAGATCTGCATGCAAACTTCAGGAGTGGACTCCCTTTCACTGTAGATGGGACTGACTCACTCTCCAAATATTAAAAACCCAAAGGCTGAGAGGTTCAAGAACTGCACTGAGAGTCAGCTCCAAAATGTCTCCCAAAATATCATATTGAGGGCAAGACATTGGCCTTCCAATTCCTTCAGGAAGTTTTTATCTTGAAGGATACGGAGGAAATCAAAGTTACTGATCTACTTTTACAGGAAGTAAACTTTTTTGATCAAAGTCCCTTTTGGTAGTTGGGGAAAAATATTTTGAATGGTCAAACAATAGATTTCAGCTGTAAAGCCCCCAAAAGTCCTCTTCTGTCCATTTCTTTCATAGTAGATAGGTTGTCCATGTTGTGCTTTGGCCAGATTCTGCCAATGAATTGTTTCTTTGTAACACTAATCTCTATTATCATTATTGTAGTGACTTTTCACTAGATGGTCCTGGTCCTGGAAGCGTTTTTGTGAGCTGGAGCACAGTTTCAAGCTCCACTTTGAGTGCGTGGTGGGAGCAGTGGGGTGTATGTTCCGTACATGAGCATCACCCATGGTGACTCCAGCTTACATTAGCAGCCCTTGCTCCTCCACATTACTTCCTGGCACCACCCCGGCACTCTTCTCCCTGGCAGGGGTGCTGCTTTTTGACACAGGTGTGGTGGGCAGCAGCTCCATGACTGTTCCTTGGCATGGGTCTGTTCTGGCACTCATGGAAGCCTGACATTCTCAGCGTGAAACTGATGCCTTAGGTTTTAACCTTCATATTTTTTCAAATCCTGTACTGCTAGTGTAACTCTGAAGTTTCCTGTAGCTTGTTAAGTGCTGTTCTCTTATGCTAAGATAGATATAACAAAGCCTCTCTAGCTTGCTCTCCAAGGACACCCAGACTGTCCTAGGCTCAAGAACTATAAATCATCATCTTGGAGAGAAGATGGCAAGCTTGGGGAAATTCCATCATTGGCTGGGTTCTGGTTGGTGAATTTATGCTGATATAAAAGTGTGAAGAACTCGTGACCTGTCGTCCATTTTGGGATTCACTGAGGCAGGAGCCTCTGGAGCCCAAAGTGTGCATCTGAAGGCCTTTCAAATAAATACCTCCTTTATTCCTTTATTCCTTTATTCCTGTCTAGTCCCTGTTTCTAAGTAGCCATTTAAGGCATATAAACAGCTGCCTGTTGGATGAGCACTGGAGCTGTGCCTGAGTTGGCTTTGAGTAGGTTTAGACAGCTGAGTGCACTGACTTTCAAGAAACAAAATTAGGAGGGCAAGTCCCACCAGCACAGTGCTTTGCTGGAGCTAATTGGCCCCCTGAGGTGCCCCAGGTGAGCACTTTGCGTGGCACCTCACAGGTATGACATGCTGGATATGGCTCTGAGGGGGCCTGGTGTGCTGCAGGTATCTGTGACAGCTGTGAGCTCCTACACTGAGCTCCCAGCTCAGGAGAGGATAGACAAGAAACAAAGTGAGGTATCTTGCAAGACTGACAGCAGGGCTAATTTTATTTAGTGAGAGGTTCCAGAATGGTAATCCTTGCCATCTGAGTCCTGGATTAGGTTTGCTGAAATCGAGTGCTGGTGTGCAAATCTGAATTTTTCCAGATTGCCCTGGGACAGCGTTAAGCCTGATTAGAACAAAAAAGATCAAGTCATGGTATCTCTGTGAAGTGTTTACTTGTTAATTTACAGTAGCTTTATGCAGTTCTTAAATGAGTTAATCAAACCCAGTCTGCTGAAGCAAAGGTACCTGCTGTCGGAGCCACAGCATTATTGCAGTTTAGGACTGGAGCTAAAGCCCATTTTCGTGGCTTCAGTCCACTTTGACAGCACAGAGCAAATTCAGACCAAGACAAATAAGCAAAGTGTCTCCTTGCTGTGTAGAAGTGCCTGCTTTGAGGGTTTCTTGCTGCCCTTTGCTGTTGTGATGCAGTGAACATTTCCCCCTGTGGAAAGGGATTGTAGTAAAGGGTACCCCAGGAAGCCAGGGACCAAGTGCTCCTTGGTCCCAAGAAACCCTCTCTGGGCTCTTTTGTGTCTGAAGACTGTCCTGGCAGGCAGGATAAAATTATATGTGCACACCTCTGGCCTGTGAGGTTGTACAGAGGCTGGACTGAGCATTGCCATGCTTATGTCCATTGGGATTTTGAGTTCCTCTACATTACAGGTTAATGTAAAGGTGTCAAGCTCAAGTGGAATATGGATTAACTGTACATTTAATTTTGGGACACCACCCCTTGTTCTGGTTAGCCTAATCCATTGTCCAAGTGGATTCCTGATCAATTCTTCCTGAACAAGGTCCTGTAGAGAAACGCCCTTAAGATATCTGCTCTCCTATCTTCTGTGGGACTAAGAACCAGTAACAGATACATGGAGCTGACACCACTAGCCTGTAATTTCCAGGATGAATTTAATGTTAGGCTAAAGAGAACACTCCCTGTAATTGGTCTAAAAAGTTATATGTGTGTGTGCATGTGTGTGTGTGTTGGCTGAGTTTACCCGTGATCCAGATCTTTTCAAATTTGACTCTACACCAAAACTCGATTATTTGTTCACATCTACTGTAGTAATTTAATCCCTACTTTTCTTAATAATACCATGCTTTTTCTGGAAAATACCTCTGAAATAGTAGCTCTCACTGAGACAAACAAGAATCCATTTATTGACGGGAGATATGGGCAAGAGAGACGAACATTCTTTGAAAAAAGGTCTGAAGGCATTCCATATTTCCTTTCCCATTGGATAGATGTCCATGTGGACAGTAAATGAATCATAACCTCTTTGGGCTGTTGCTCCAAGAAGTCAGTATGGCTGGCACAGAGATGGTGGTGAGGAGCTGGCGTTGGTGGGACGCGTACCTGCCTTCTGTGCATGGGTGGTGGAGCCTGGTACCAAAAAGCCAACCTAAAAGCCAACCTAAAAGCCAGGCTTTTTAACCCACAGCCAAGGATTAAAGACCCCGGCAGACAGGCAGAGGGGCAGGTGTGCCATCTGAATGTTGCCATGCTGGGTACTGAATTTTTAATGCCTAACCCTGAACTTCCTACCTCAGTGGGTTGCTGGGTGTTTTTTTGGCAAGGCTCCCTGGCAACTTTAACATTCTTGTAACATGGCTTTTGTTGTGTGAATGCTGCCACGCTGTCAGCTCGACACCGAAATGCCATAAATCTGGTGGTCCCGTGCCTGTCCCCCGTGTGCTGCAGCCCACCTCGTAAAGCTGCTGCTTAATGAAGTACAGAGCAGCACAATTGGCAGCCTCTGCTCGGCGGCCAAGGCTGAGCACATAAACACACGCCTGCCAGGCTGCTGCCGGGAGGTGCAGCCAGGGACCTTCCGCTGCCCAAGCGGGGAGAAATTTCTAAGCAGAGGTGACTGAGAAATCTCTTTAAAACTGTAGAAAAATGTTTTATAAATTGTTAAAAACCTACCCCTCTAATCACGGGCCAGCGTTTCTGGGCCTGCTGGGGAGAGGACGCTTTTCATTGAATAGAAGGCTGCGCACACTCAGAAATGTTTCTGAGTAAATTACAGTGGATTTGGGAAATGAAAATGAAAGAACGTTAATAAATTGTTAGTGTGCAATGAAAGCAATACCTTAAGGTTACCCAGAGGCCTTGCTTCCATCTATCTCACTCACAATAAGTGAGAGATCATTAAAATTTATATTTTAATTTACCGTAGAGCCAATATCTGAAGGAACTTTACAAGTATTAATGTATTGTGTCTCCTTCTGCTCTCAATTCTTTCTTTTCTAAGCATCCAATCTGAGTGTTGGAGAAGGTAAACGTTTGCAAGTTATATAGCAAACCATGGGTCAAGTCTTTTGACTCCTGTTGATGCTCTAAACTGGTAAAATGCCTTTATTGTAGGCCTAAAAATTATAAGTATTTTAATAAGAGCATTCCCCATCACATCCCTGCACAGTATTTGCCTTCCATCTCAGCAGCAAGGCCATCACTGTGATGCCAGTACTTTCACATACATCAGCTTATAATAAATCTCAGGTTTTTTTCTGCAAGGAGGAAGTTACAATTTCTTCCCTCATGCTCTTCCCTTAAGGCAATCTGGATCCATTCACACACCATTTAGGGGAGGTAGGCAGTATCCATGCAAGATCAGGGCACCTTAGGTTGGAGTCGGCAAAACCTGTCTGGCTTGAAGAAGAGCTGGAGAAGATACAGGTCTTTGCAAGGGGTCCTGAAGACTGGTTTTGCAAACTGGGAAACATAGACATCTGGGCTTATTCTGGATATTTAGAAATTCTGCATTTGGAGGCCAAATTCAGACCTATTCTTTTTCTCTGAGCACAATCATTATTTGAGTAAAAAAGTTGCTTCTATTAAAATGCCAAGATCTGCTGCGTTTCCAGTTGTGAAATTTATTTTCTCTTTGCTTTTCAGTGATGTATAATGACTGAATAACTGCTGACATGTGATTCTTACCATGAGCTTTTCTTCCTACCCTGATGCCCATAAGTTAAGTCATGAGCACTCTCCCATGCCCACCCTTGGAGGTTCCCAGCTGTAGTCACTTAAGGAAACCAAGAGCAAACATCAGGGAAAGGCTGGTTAGTGTCATCAGGCTGGAGAAGGCATTGGTTGGACCATGAGGCCCCGGAGCTGAGGCAGTGGAAGCAACGTAGGAATTGTGTTCTCATGTCATCTCAGCTTCTTTTTCAGAGTCTTTTCCATTCACATGAAATTCCTTCAGCATCAATGAAGATTTTGCTGTTACAAAAACAACAGAGTAATTCCCAAAGTTGCTGGCATGAGAATTCTATTTAGTTACAGCTTTATTCTTTGTGAGGTCTCCAAGGAAGGCAATTGTTTTCTTCTGTCTGATGTTGGAAGTGGAGATTTAGAGACAGTCTGTGGATTTCCCTCACCTTCTGGTCTTGGTGGTGAGGAGGAGATCAAGGGCATTATTTTCCTTTCACTCTAGTTTCAGTGCAAATGCATTCAGAGCTTACCGAGTAAACAAAAACTACTTTCCAGTGCTTGCTCAAACAGTTGCTTTTCAGAACAATCCACACCTGTGGAAGCAAAAAATACCTGATATGGGTACAGCTGTAGACATCTGTAAAACCAAAGAAAAAATAAGAAACTCTTTAATTCACTGAATATGGTTTTGCACATTGCACTTTCCTTGTTACAGAGACACAGTTAATCTACAATGGGAAGAGAAACTCAAGGCCAGTGAGGTATTTACCATGAGGATTCCACAGCATGTCAGAGCTGTTGCTTGGAGAAATTCATGTTCCCCCTGTGTTGCACTGCAACTAATGCAAAGACGATGGGCCTCAGAAAGGAAAATACTTTGTTTCAGATCTTGCAGGACTGGAGAGGGATGAGGAGCACATCCACCAACACAAAAATGGCAAGCAGACACTGGAACTCAGCCTTTCTGTAAAACAATTCTTGCTGATACAGCCATGTGTTACAGAGACAGAAAATCAGATTAAGGTGATTGAGAGTAGTCATGCAGCATCATTATGAGTGCAAATGGTTTAGTGCCAAAATTGTAAGGAATATAGGGTGGTCAGGACTTTTTTTTCCTTTTCATTAGAAAGGTAAAATGAAACCAAAAGGCGACTTTCTTGCTGTCCTGTGGGTATGAGCGCACAGGAAGGGACCCGGATGACAAGGCTGGAAGCAAGGATAAAAACTGAAGGTACTGTGAAGGGTTTCCCTGGGATAATGCCTGCTGTGACATGTGTTTGGCCTCTGAACATGTGTCCTTCTCAGCCATGTCCCAGGCACTACGCTGTTGATGAGCTGCCAGCACCACACACAAGCCAAAATCTGCAGTGCAGGCGCAGGTGGGATGCTGCAAGGGCACTATCAGTCACCACCACTGACATCTGACCATGCAGGAGGAGGTTTGGCGCTTGGGTGGGATTCACAGGAGGCCTGCCAGCCCATGCTGGGATCAGGGTTGTTCACACCATGAAGTGCCTATGCTATCTGCCATGGGTGGTGGCTGAGGGGTGGCTGGATTTTAGTGGCCAGGCACTGACATCCATTGGAAACTATGCTCCTAGATGTGAACTGTTCCCTTGAACTTTCTCCTGGCTTTAGGTTTCTGCTGCTCCAGAAATACCATTTCTGCCTCAAAAATGACTAGCAGATGCTTCATAAGTAGCCTGGTTGACAGAATTATCATCATAATTTTCTTTCCCTGCAGTATCAGGCCACATCATGTGATGAATCCTGCTGGTGTAAAGACAGGCAGCATCCTTGCCTCACAATTTGGTTACGAAAATGCAGTATCTAATCATCTGGGCCCAGCGTGCCCTGTCAGTCTTCACTCTGGCTGCATTCCCAGTGGATGCCTGCCCTTCGTTCACTGCTCCAACGCTCCCGTCAGAGTGGGCGGGTAAATGACTCAGAGAAAATTTGACTGACTGGTAGAAACCTGGTGTAGGGGTAATTCAAGACAGGGACTTTGGGGAGTCTCTTCTGTTGTGGAAAAACAGCAGATGTGGCACACAGCTCCGTGAGAATGCTCTTTCACCAACTTGCTAATACCCTGGCTAGAATTCAGTATTCACTGACCTCACATTTCATTACTTGAGATTAATCTTGGCTTTGGAAAATGCTGTTGAAAAAGAAAAGGTAGATCTTCTTTCTAATGCTGTATAGGAAAAAATAATTCAACCACAGGAGCTAGATCTTCCACTGACAGAAGTCAGCATGAGTCCATTGTCCTCATTTATTGTTATGGTCTGAATACATCTGGGATGTGGAAGAGCTTTTTTATGTTATACGGAAAAAGTTGAAGTCAGTGGCAGAAGTCGTATTTAAAAAAAAAAAGAGCCAACAAAAGAACCCAAAACACATGTTCCAATTTACAGGTCAGTTGATATACTCCCCTGAGGCTGCCTTAATTTCTAGTTCAGGAATGTCAATAAATCAATGCCACAAGCCATCAGTGAGGCAGTATCCAGCAAAGCAGCTGCCATGTGAACACCATGTTCACAATCCAAAAAACTGTAGCCAAAAATCTCTCAATACATTTTCTTACTTCATTAGTTTCTGCTTTACATAAAAATAGCTGTCGTTTTTGCAATGAATAATCATGTCTGTCTTAAGATAGATATGTCTACGTGATATGTTTGTTAAGCAAAGTAGATGAGATATGATCCTGTATGGAACCTGTAATGCAATTCTGAATTATGGGTTGTCAGTTTTTTTCTTGTCAGTATACGTTTCATTCTTTAAACTCAGATTTTGTGCTCGTTATATGTAGCTGCAGAGGCAGTAGATAAAGAAGCATCATTACACCAAAAAAAAAGAGCGATGATTTTATGCATATACATCACAGGACAATACTTTGCTGTGAATAATAGAGGGCTGTAACACAAATAAGGCTCTCTCAAGAGTAGACTTTCTGCATTGTTCTGTGTGCATTTTTTGCTCTATGCTGACTGCCTATAAAATGGTCTCTTATTGGATCCTTGAGGTTTTGTTTTCCTCTAATTTGAATGCACATGAGCAGGTGAATACAAATTTCTACCATGACTGGACTCCTGCCATCACTGAATATGCAGAGAATCAAATGTCTGCATGATCTGCAAGGCCTGGTTTGTGTTGGCAGGGGGGACCCGGGAAAGGGAGGTCCTCCAGTGCACCTCAACGTCTTGTTGCCCTGAAAAGATAAAGACATCACAAAGACAGAGAGATGGTTGACAGAGAAGCATCAGATGCTCTTCAGACTTCAAAGGCTAACAGAGAACCCTCTCAGATCTCTAAAAGATCTGTAACTTTTGAAAACTGAAGCGTCTAGCTTTAAAAAGGTATTTTGGGGCACTGCCTGCATGGTATCTGTCATGTTGGATACTTCCTGTGGAGATTGTAAACTAAACAAGTAGTTCCTGGAGCAGAGGAACTAGCACAACCTGGTTTCCTGTTAACCTGTCTCACAGGGTCTCTTCCCCTCTGGATTCTGTCTCAGAAAAAGCATATGATAAAGCTTTTCTCTTAAGGGAGACATAAAGAACAACAAACGCCTTTCTCCTCTTGGTCACTGAGCCACAAAAAGTCTTGAAGTACAGGAGACTGTGGCCCCCAGTGTCAAATCTGGTCAAGACAACTAATGAGAGTTAGGAGTGGGGAACCGAAACAGACAGACACAGCATGACTGCATAGACCTTGTTTCCTTAGGAAACTGGGCTCAAAACAAAGCACACAAGTCTGGTATATTTATAGTGAAAGAGGTGGGGGGCTTTCCTTTCCAGAGGAAATGCACTGCTTTTCTGGGCCTGATCCTCACTTTACTGGAAGCTACATTGGTTCATGTTGCCTCAGATCTTGTCCTGCTTTTCTCAGCCTGGAAGCCCATGGAAGTTCTGGAAGAAATTAGCAGTTCCTGAAGAGGTATCAGGCAATGCCTCAAGCACTTCAAGTGAACATTTATCTACGTATTAATGCTGTGTATAAGATAAGGCACTTATGATATATAAAGGATCATAAAATGGTTTGAGTTGGAAGGGACCTTAAAGATCATCTCGTTCCAACCCCCCTGCCATGTGCAGAGATGCCTTCCACTAGACCAGATTACTCAAAGCCCCATCCTAAGCCTTTGAACATTTCCAGGGATGGTGTCATCTACAAATTTTCTGGGCAGCCTGTTCCTATGTCTCACCATCCCCCAGCAAAGGATTTTTTCCACTGTCTGTTCTAAGCCCATCCTCTGTCAGTTTAGAGCCATTTTCCCTTGTCATGTGACAGGCTTTTGTAAAAAAGGTCCTCTCTCTCTGGTCCTCTTGCTGGGCCCCCAAGAGTCATCTAACTGAGGTAAAGATCAACTGAAGAGAAAGGACCATACTGGATACAAGCTGACCCAGCACCATCCCATGCTGCAAATTAAAAGGTACTAACATGTCACCAATTTCAAGTTTGTACATTTTGAGTGGTATGATGGTAGCTGCCTGTAAGAGTCTGGTGCTCCCTTTCACAGGTAGGAAATGGAGAAAGCAGAGGGCAAGACTGAGGCAAAGTCAGCCCAGACTGTGTAGAGACTCTCTACCTGGTGTAGAGACCAGGTAAATTTTTTCTGCTCTCAGATTAGAAGATGCCTCCCAAAGGAGAGAAGAATTGTATGAGCTAGAAGAGGCAGTATCGTTCAGTGAGCTAAAGCACCTGGAAATCTAGAATTTTCTGCTCCACTACGAGCCTGGAAGTCTCTACATACCTCAGATGTAGCCCAGCCTCTCAGGGAAGCCAAGGGATGTTAGATATTGAGATACTAAATACCAAAGACACTTATTAAACCTGGTCCCTGACAATGAAACATTGTTGCCGATTTAAAATTTATTGGACTTCTTTTGTATTTCAGGTTCTCACGTTTAAAAATTGGCTGTGCAGTGGTTGTACTCTCAATACCCAAACCAGGCTTACGTTACTAGTTAAACGTTATGAAGCATTTTCTTAAGACCTGTAAAATAGAGAGTTAGTTGTTATATGGTTAAGCTTTTGCTATTTGGTCTTTCATCCAGAAGTATTTGAAAATCCAAAGATAAAATGTGTTTCAGCCTTGATACACTGATCTTGCGTCTACTGATCACAAATACAGGTTTGATTAAAACTGTCCACCCTGGCCAATTCTGTACGTTTCTCGACAGCCCCCTATAGCCCGGACTGCATAATTGCCTATAGGTTTTCTTTTCAGCATGTGGTTTCCAAAGGTAAAACAAAGCATTCTGAGATATTTTAAATCTGACGCACTACCTTCTCCACTCCTCCTCTTCAGCTTCTCACAGCCATACCTTCCTGCCCCTTCTCTGGAAGTGAATGTGAGTCTATTTCAGTTAATTCCATGGTGATTCTGACACAAGTTTTGTCGTAAAACAAAGCAAAAGAATTGTTTGAATTTCTCACAGTTTAGTCTTGCAGCAGCATGTGCAGGCCTGTTTCTGTGTTTTTAAGGTAGTCATTGTTTCTCAATGACTGTTTTAAGTCCATGACCAATACTCAACCTTAACCACAATTTATTCTAGATTTCACCATGAATCTTGTCCAAGATTTACTGACTTGTACTGTCAACAGTACAATTATATTGTGGTGTTTCATGAATGTCTGAGGAGTTACTCCATTTGCTATGAATAGTAGCAGATTATAGAAGAGGAACTCTTTGTGGTTGTGAGCAAAAGTTAATAAAAGTTGTATCTTCCTCTTCCTTTTGTGGCTATTGTTCTTCCTGACACTGATTTTTCATTGCCTTTCATTAAGATCTATTTAAGAATTAGCAGTCTGATTACCTTCCTTTGCATAATGTCGTGCACTTTATGTCTCAGTGGGGAGTCACGCTGGCTTTTGGCAGTGGAAGTGCTAACACATTCTGAGAACAATGTCACAGAGGTAACAGAACAATGTGCTTTCTGTTGCACAACACAGGTCTGTACACACCTCTGTTCAACTCTGCAATGAAGAAAATACAAAGGTCTGATACTTCTCTTGCTTCTGCTGGACTAAGTGGGAAGAAGCCTTGTAGGAGTCAGTGCAGTCGTGTGAGTGCAAGTGAATTGTAGGTCTCAGTGTTTTGAATTTTGCATAAGAGGTGTTTTTAATAGCCTTCAGTTTTCTTGGCATGAACTGCACTCATGACTCAAGACATCTGCGGTGGGCTGAATTTATGCTGTGCGTCAGTTTCATCCAAGTGGGATTTAATGCATGACTTGTAAATGTTCACACATGTGTCCACTGACCTCTGCTGTGCAAGTGCCACTGGAGTCGCAAACAGGACGCTAGTATCTGCGAACCAAGGTGCTTTCTAGGACTATTAGTGTTGGCAAGGCCAAATACAGAAGCCTTGTACAGCCCCTAGTGCAACAAATGACTGGAAACACACAATCCACACCACATTCAACCTCTCCTGTTAAATTTGTGCCTGAGCGAGGGAGTGATTTATTGCAGAGTGATCAGGTTAATGTGTATGTCTGTACTCAGGCTTAGTGAGAATAACAACATGCAGACAATGACAATGGAGTTTCATTCACAGACAATAGATTTGGAACCTTTCAATAAAACACAGCACTGTGGATGAAAGGGGTATTTAGGAAGTTTCTGTGTATATGGTGTTTGTGCTTTTGTCGCTGACTTACTTCCAATAAGACAAATAACAAGGAAATTACAGCATTTTTATAACCAGTACAGTGAAATGGTATTTAAAACCCCTTTTATTTCAACATCAAAGCATACATAAAAGAATGATTTGTTCCCAGTGGAATAACAAGACAAGACAGGACACTTCACTGTCTTCTAAAGCAAAGGGGGTTTTCTTGCCAAGAACTTGAAGAAAATACATCTGCTCAAAATGGTGAACTGATGCTTTTTAGCCCATTAGCAAACTAATGCCCTCAATA
This sequence comes from Vireo altiloquus, assembly GCA_013396875.1. NCBI lineage: Eukaryota > Metazoa > Chordata > Aves > Passeriformes > Vireonidae > Vireo > Vireo altiloquus. Next base: position 591,340 of record VZRF01010392.1, on the reverse strand, counting down.
TGAGGAAGAGTCAAACCATTGTTTGTTTTGAGAGAGAATAAAGATTAACAAGGTAAATTACATGGAAAAGAACCAGAAATACTCACTTATCAAATGCATATTGTAATCATATTTTTTCCTGTAAAAGCTTAAAGGAACACCAACATTCAATCAAAGAGGAAATCATAGCAATTTAAGATCCGGGAGTAATTTTCCTCATTAAATCAGCTCCAAGTCCCACTGCAATCAGCACAGAGCTGTTCTTCCACTCCTCCTTTCTCCTTCCCCTCGGCCATTTTCACTGCATTAAAATGGCGGCATTGGCGGGTCTGTAAGAACAGCATGCTCTGTGCCTTGCCTGTGTGATGCCATGCCTATTGGAAGGAGCACATTCGTGCAAGTTCCACTCCACTCAGGCTGTGTCTGAAAAAGCTTTGGAGAAGGCTTGGCTGAAGGGCACCCGGGCCAGCCTGGTCCAAAGGGATTAATGGACAGTGTGGGCCTGGGCTGGAGGAGAAAGGTGTGTCTGGTGCCTGCTGCACCTGCCAGACACATCTTTCTCCTCCAGTCTCCAAGGACCTTTCCTGCAGCAGCCAGCACGTGCAGAGTGTCAGCCGCTGTGCTCCCGTGTGCACGTGTGGGCAGCCATGGCAGGCCCCGGCGCTTTGAACAGACGCTTTGTAGATGAGTAGGGAAGAGGTAAACTGAGTGTGTGTGTGTGAGGGGAAGGAGGGCGGGGAGGAAGGAAAAGAAATGTGAGAGATCTTTAGATGTAGTCCAAGAGTCCATCTGGTGGGTCCTTCTGATGTTCCTTCGACGGAGCCCTCCCACTGAGAGGATCCCTCCTTTCTCCCTCTTCTGCCAAAAACTGAGTCAGAGGCTGGTTTTGTTAGAAAGGGTTGTGAAAGCTTTGTTCATCCTCTCCGCACAGGGGAGTAGAGTGTTCATTTCTATAGGAGGATATTTAGGCTGTCTGAGACTTGGTTGTTCTTATTCACACAAAGCTGGGCAGCCTCAGCCTGGGGAATCAGCTGTAAGGCCCCATGCTAGAAAAGGCCTGGTGTTGTTTCAGCTCATAAGCTGGCTGCTGAACCAAGGGTTACTTTTGGTTGCTGATTAGTGTTCCTAATCACAGTCCAGGTTGCTCATTTATCTTTAGTGAGGGAGAAGAATTAGGGGGAAATATCTGCTGTGGGCACAGCAGCTAGGCTTTTGACCTGCTGCTGCTCCAAGTGGGAGAAAATGCCTTGCTGTGTGCCTGGTCTCTTCTCAGGAGACCTGGTGAGGGATGGGAATTCAGGCTTCTCATATGCATCTCTTTTTCACACTTTCTCCCCAGAGCCTGTATCCACAATGGTTCTCCTTTTGTTCGTGTAGGTGGCTTTTACAAGGTTTTGAGTGACCTTCCTGTCATCCCCTTGCTCTCAAGCCCTGTGCATATCCCAGTCACTGCTGGAGCTGTAGAAACTAACTGTAATGTTACTGGGCTTCTTCTAAACCACCACTTTGGAAAATGAGCTTTGTTGTTTACTAGGCAGGATTTTGACTTTTAAAATTCAATGCTATTTTTTTTAGAAAGTGGGGATTACATTTTACAGGTGTTCATTGGATGAGGGGATTAATGTAATACACAATGGGGAAAGAATATATGGTGTTACAGAGCTCGAAGGAGTTGTAGAGAAGATAAAAGAAACTGAAAGAGTGGAATGAAAGTAACAGATTTCAGAAAGACTTTCATGAAAGTCTGGGGGAATTAAAAATTACATAGGAGAATAAGAAGTAAAAGAGAACTTTGCTGTTCTACTTTCTTTTAAAAACACTAATTTTCCCCCCCATTTGACTTTCAGTTTGGAACTTATAAGTTCAAATTAAATTTAAACAGATGTGCACCAGCTATTTAGTTTCCAAACTCCTGAAGAAAGCCTATCTGTCTTTCCACTGATATAAAGTGACACAAAACCACTGTAAAATGAAGAAATTGTACAGCAGAGCTATTTATCTTGCCCATTTAAGATAGGAAAAGGTTTTAAATGAAAATGTAAACAGGTTTAATGACCTGACTATAGGAGGATGCCAAAAAAAGGTTACTTCTAAAATAAGTAGTAAGTCTTGAAATCAGAAAAAAGAAAATGAAAAATGAAGCACTGTTACTGTTGGGACCTCATCACTGGCTGGGAGGAGAAATGCAAAGCAGGGATGGAGGGAGATAAATCAGAATTTGAAGAGTCTTGCATCTAGTAGTAATTTTAAATACTTTAAAAGAAAACATAAGGAATTTCATATTACTAAATTACTGGTTGGTGGTTTCTTTTGTTAGTACAGTGCTCTGTTTGCTTCTTGGTGAAGGGTCTGGGCTCAGACTCGGCTCACAGAAAAGAGATAGAGACACGCCTTCCTGCAAATGATGGGAACACACAGTCAGCTACCCAGCACTACTGTAAATCAAAGCATTTCCAGTGGTGTTGGTGGAGCAGTGCCAGATTATATGAGTTGAAGGCCTGACCTAGAGTTTCCAGCCAGCTGAGGGGCTGTGGTAGGATCGGTTTTGTTGTATTTTGTTTTCCCAGTGCTTAGCAGCTTACTTGGGTAACCTTGATGGGCATTTAGGACGCACAGCCCGTGCCACAGCTCAGGTCCCCAGTAACACTGGGTGCAGAGACCTCTTACAGAGAGCAGGGTGGGAAGGGGATGCACGTGTGTGTGTGTGCAGCCACATGCCCCATGCCCACACAGCTAAGAGCATGGCCTGCATCTACGGGGCAGAGAGGAGGCAAGAATCTCATAGGTCCACAACTTTCTAGTTGCTCTATTCCTGAAAGTCAAAAGGTCTTTCTCTTTTCTAAGTCTTTTCCCATGTGTATGTGTATCTTTTTCACTCTTAGTCCCTTTCTGTACTTGATTTGAGCTCTTCTTACCCTGACATTCCTGTTTTGTTTTTTTCTTTCCCTTCAAAGGCCAAGTGACATCATTCAGTGGGAGTTTTCTCTTTCCACTTCATCCTGGACTGCTTTAAATGGTGTTTTCTTTCTTTCCCGAGCTCCAACAGGAATAGTCTCCTACTGTTCCCTCTGCCAACACTTGAAGAATTTCTCTGGTAATTTCTGCCTCCAGTTATCACATCCAAGTCTCTGGGCTGACCCCATTTTGCTCACGGTCCCTTGGCCTGTTCCAAATCCCCTCGGCAAGCTCACCACCTCATACCATTCATTCCCTGTCTCCTTGGCTCTTCATCTCCATGCTGTCTTCATCTCTTCTTTTCCCTCCAGAGGTGGTTGAACTCCTCAAGCCCTTTGCATTTCATACCTTACTGAAAATAGTGCTTTTATTTCTGCTGTGTTCTTTCCTGCCCTTGGTGATCTGCCGTGACTGTTCCTTTTGTTCTGCTTTCCCAGCCCTGCCTCAGGGCCTCTTTCCATGCTGCCTCCTGATTAATGTGTGTCAGTGCTCTCCATTTCCTTCTTCAAATCACTTCTTGAAAGCCCTCCTATTTTATAAAATGCAGCCATTTGAAAGGTGCTCATTGGGGCTGGCAAGGAGCTGTTCTGCCTTATTTGACAGGGTGAAGCCAATACAAAACCAGTACAACCATTGCTTTCACACTTGGTATAACCACTGGTACCCTTTGTGCTTTGTGCCACCAAGCTCTGGCGCTGATTTTCACCTGTGCCATAGACATTGCTTAAAACATTGAGAAGGAAGGGAGGAAAAATGGCTTGATGGCTTCTGTGCTTCCCTAATTTTCTGATCTTGCATGGGGAAGGGTGCATGCAATTGTTTTACTGAGGTTTTGTACCACATGGGCCACCACCTTAGATGCCATAATCTCTTCCCATGCTCCCTACTTCTCTTCCAAACATACCAGCCATGCTCAATTGCAGAAAAATTTAAAGGGTGTGAATTCTTCCTGCCACAGAGGCCCTGTACCAAGTAAGCATTTCCCTCACATGGAGGAAGCCCCAGATGGCCCAAGCTGGGGAATGTGTCTCTGGGCCAAGGCATCAGTTTAGATTTTTGCTTAGTATTGTGCTTCTCCAAAGGCAGCAGGCAAGGTTTCAGAGCTTTATAAATATAATTAGCTCTAATAACTCAGTTATAATAATGCGTTTTTGAATTAATTTATTTATATGAGTGTAAATATGTTGCTTGTATTTAATAATTCTAATTTAAAGACATCTCTTTGCAAACTCCTTCAAATAAATTGCAGTTATCCCTTTTCCTATGCAATGGTTTATGAGTATATATTGGATCTACTCTTACATTTTTTTCTTCTCTCTGATCCAGCCAAACCCTTATAAGCAGTATTTTACTAATATAAGAGCTGTGTCTCGTTGATATTATGGGCACTTCAACCTGACTGTGTTTGGGGGTATTTATTTTGGCTGTTGCATCATCATATATTTAGACCAGAGGAAATAGCCATGTGCCTTCTAAATTGCCAACACTAAGGGGAGCACTTAATCTTTAGAATATCTTAACTATAAATCCAACATCAACACGTGTGTCAGAAAACACATGAATTCTTTGTGCTAAATATTCAGTGATCATGATGAATGCTTAATGCAAAACACACATGAGGTGTGTGGAAATGGAATACCAGTTGCTTTAGGTCCTATTAAAGGACCTCAGAATCCACATTTAATGATATTCCTGAAAAATCTTTTGTATACCTCCTGAGCTATTTAGGTGTTTCTTTACTGCTTGCTTGCTGCAAGTTTCCCAGCGTCACAGACTCCGCCTTTCTGCCCACTCTCCAGCCTACCAGGCAGTCACCCTAGGGAAAGCAAACATGGGGGTGGAGACAGTGGGAGTGAAAAGAAGAGACTGTGGCCTGCCAGCAGCTCACTTCTAGCTGAGTTAGCCAGCAGAATGCAAGGAGATTTACCTGAGTGGCAGGGCAAAGCAGCCCATTTAGTTGCTGAGGGTGAAGGCAAGACAAGGACTTACGGAACCTGTTCTTCAGTGCCTTGTCCCTGCTGCTCCCGGGGCCCCTTCAGAAAGGCAGCTCCTCACTGCACCCAGTGCCCTGCAGATGTGTAAGAGCTGTGACTGCTCGGGCAGCCTTGTTTTGCTGGGAATCTGGGCTCACCGATGCTTGGAGCCACCACAGGTCCCCTCTGCCCTGGGACCTGTGCAATGCTGAGATTTCAGAAGCAGCTGTCATCTGAAAAGCTGAGCAGATTCAGCCCCAAATATACAACAGTGCTCAGCTAAACCTACCTTTGGGAGTCCCCCTTGGCCCTCATTGTAAATGAGGGCGGCTGAGAAACCTGTGAAGTCTGAGCTGCACACCTGTGGGGATCCAGAGTGTGGCCTTGGCCCCTGCCCTTCAGTTATTTGGTGTTGTTGCATTTCCTTGGGAAAAGGCTTTTAAGCAAATTCTGCTTCACCAGTTGCCGAAGCAATGCTTTCTTGCACTCACTGCCATGGTGCTTTGCTCCTTGCACACCCTCCTTAAATTTATTTGTGGTTTGTATCTTTCACATTTTCTCTAAGTATGATGCGCACATAGTATTCTCTAAAATATATTGTGAGTTGAAAGCTCAGTTTTTATCTTTTTCCATGAATATATTTTACTCTTTACCTCTTCAAAGAAAGCCATCTCAATAGATCTACTGCACTCTCCCCAGATCCCTTATCTACACATTAGAACAGGAATTGTGCTCTCTATAATAGCAAGAGTTTTTGAGTGTCTGTAATCTTGTTACATACTTTCTTTAAAACACATTTTTATGTATTATTTATTTACCTGTTTTTAACATTGCAAGACAAAGGTCAATATCACCAAAGAAATACCCAGGAAGTTCAGTTATGTCAGGTTAAAAGTCTGAAATCACAAACAGCACTCAAAAATATTTTGACTCTTCCGAGCAAAGAAACACTGGGCAGAATCCTGCAGCCACTGACGACGGAGCAGGTGCAGGGATGTTTATTCCATGTGAAACTACATATCCTTCTTTTTTTTTTTTTCATTTTGTTCCCGAGATAGCTTCACTGTAAAATCCTATGGATAAGTAGCTTGTCTCACAACATGTTTTACTCTGGGGAATATATCTGCTGTGCCAGTACTGTTCTGGCAGTGTAAACAGATAATGCCAGTGTAATAAGGACTCTCAGGCTGCAACGATGTATCTATTGACAAGCCAGGAAAGGCCTTAACTAGGACACTGCAAGTACTAGTAGATACAACATTTACACAGTTCTATTTTCTCCATGGTGATACTCTATTGCTCCCGGGAAACAATATTCTTAATCTCCGTTAAGATATGAGGATGGCACTCACGAGCATTTTTGTGAAAATGCTATATTCAGACCAAGAAGAAAAAACTATGAGAAACCAGAGGATACCTTTATTTAAGGGCGTTAAAATTCAGATCAGAAACTCTGTGAACAGCTTTTCTTGTTTCAGAAGGAAAAGTGGCAAGGCATTATCCCACTGCAATCTTAAAACTCACTCCCCTGAGTTTGTCTTGCAAAGAAGTGTTCCTGTATTATCCACCCTTTCAAAGCCTTTCCTGACCTTGCAGGGGGAGTGCCAGACTGTGTGCTATGGGGTCCATATGAGACTTCTCTATATCAAACTGAGAAAATCAGATTTAAATTGGGAAAGGAATGATGATCTTCACCATTTTTTAGGAAGATCTGCTGTTTGTTTTTTCTGATGCAATCAAAGAGATGTGGTTGGTGTCTTGGTTCAAAGCACTGTGCCTTAAGCAACAGAGAGTTAATGTTTCAGCTTTTCTGGCAGTGGTAAATGGCCACTGATTATTTTTAGTAACTGATATACTAGGAAAACAATGCTCCGTTTTTTGTTGTAGCAGCTATTCTGTGACGTGCATGTGTGGATTACACAAGGAGGTGAGTGATGCTGGAACTTAGTTGGAATGACAACTGTCCTTCCCTCATACCTCTTTCAGACCCACCTTTCTTTCTTGCAATTACACTTGATGTTATTTGAGTCTCTTGTTTTGTTTTCATTCAAGAATGAGCCTTGTAATGGTTCAGCTTTATTCCTGACTGTTGGCAAGGGCAGATTTAGACACGATGTGAGCCACCCTAGATCTCATAGCCAGAAAAAACTCACAGATCATTTAAATTGTTTGTCAGCCACAGATACATGGTCAATAGTGTGAGAAGGTCTCATCTGGGCTGTCAGGCTGGATTACCTGCATGGTCCTGCATTGGCTTTCAAAGCAGTGGGAACCCAAGTTGCTCTGCAGAGAGCTGGGAAAGCTGCGAATTCTGGGACCTGCCATGACTTTGCTCTAACCAACAAATCCAAAACAGTTCTTCCTGGTAAATAGTGGACTACACAAAAACTTCTGAGATTCAATTTTGCTTGAAAATATACAGGATCAGGCAAAGTATGAAGTAATGTCTTCCCATTCCTCCATTTTGCCATCACTGTTTATAAAGCCCAGGTAGCAACATCTCATTTTAGAGGAAAGTGGGTATTGCTGAAAACAGGTACGTACTGCTTGCATCTTTTGGAAGTGGTCCCTCAGTCCATGGTATGCATCATGGAATGCAACCCTTCTGGACTGTCTCCTGCTTACATGGGATTGGGAATGTTTCAATTCAATGTAATTCATACTGCGTAGATTTTCAGTAGTCAGGTACTCTTTTAAATAAACAAGCACATGTATTACATCCCACTTACAGAGCCTTTCCTATTCCTGGGCCCACACAGGCCCCCTGTATGAGAGCAGGAATCTGTGTGCATCCTTATGATACAATTTCCCTCAGTGATCCTTTTGCAATGGTGCTTGGATTAAAATTAACCTTGAAAAAAATTTAGACCTTTCAAAACACAGCCACTGAGTAGTATGGGAACATCACATGCATCCTAAATTATTGGAAGCAGTTCTGGCAGTGTACTTGGTGACAGACTCTCACTTGACCAAACAGAAGAGGTGTGGTAGGTAGACAAGCTGGATGATCTACTGTTTATTTGCCATTTTCATTAGACTGCAGTTAGACTGCATTAATTGCTTAACTCATATGTCAAAATTATTAGTTTTCCCACTTCAAAATGTGTTGGCGTTATAGAATTTGCCAGGTGGTATTGATAAATATAGACTTTTGACTTAATTTTTCTAGTGTGTGAAGAAATGTTTGGTCTTGGGAAAAGATACTGTGTGGTTAAGCAGGTTTTGCTGTTCAGAATCCTGTGAAGAGGCAGCAGTCCAAAGTGGTCAAAGTAAGCAAAACAGTGTTTGCTGCTTGCCTGGTTTTCTGATTAAAGGAAACCTTTGAGGCAAAAATGAGTTTTCTTTGACATTCCTGAAAGAATAATTTGTTTGCACATTCTCTGACCTACTCTGTGCTGAGACTGGCATAGATGGGTAAATAAAACAGTTTATGTTTTGGGGTTTTTTTCCTTCTCTCCAGAAAATCAACTTGTGCTTCCATTCGGAGACAGGACAGGAATATCATGTGACAGAAGATGTGTACTATCAACTGCATCATTAATGGAGGTGTGCTTTATGTGTAATGCACATTCCTTGGCCTGGCTGGCATGCTAGTCTTATTTCAGGATTCCCATGTGATCTTGAGGCCTCAGCATATTTGCATCCTTCTTTCCTGTGGAGATAGGAGCTGATATTCTAGTCCCGTACAAACAAAATTGCTCTCAGTGAACCACAGTGTGCCATATCGCCATGGAAATACATGGTGGAGAGCACTTTTGAGAGAGCAATCAGTGCTGTAGTCAATCACATCTCTCTACCAGCAGCTGTTTCTTGCCAAGCTCATTGCCTCCAGGTCTCCTCTGCCCTCTGCTCAGCTGGGTCTTTCTAGGCTATGTGGATCATGAGCAGCTAACCTAGGACAGCACTAAGCCATTCACTAAACAAACCTCAGCAATGTGTCTGCTTCTCATTTTGCCTGGTACCCATGGGCTTGATTCCAAACCTTAATGAAAATATACTGCTAATATGGCATGTCTTAATAGTCCCTTTGGAATTCCATGGAAGAAAAGCACAATGGTTCTCTTCCACAGAAGAATTCAGTTTGCTGGACAATACCTATAGATGTATGGGTATTGTCTACATAGCTTCTGTCTTCTTGTGAAGAACAGGTGCAGCACTGATGAAGACAAGTGTACACCGATGTAGAAAAGTGTATTAATCACCAGTAATTTATACCAGCCTTTCCCTAAGAAAAAGATTCAGCAGTAGTATTCAGTTTAAAAATACTAAAAGTTTTGAAAAAAAGCACAAAAATCCCACCTATTTCAGATAAAATAATAAACTGTGTTTTACCTGCTATACAGTCTCCACTAAAATTCATGGTAAAATGAATACTGAGGAGCTCAGTCCTTATACATGCTATGACCATAAGATGGAGATATTGGGCTACAAAAGAAATAACGTACTTAATTTCCTCACCGCTTTGGTTAGCATGAGTTTATTTAAAGAAAAACTATGATGATTAGCTAAAATAAGTATTGTGGTAGGGATTATACACCAGCCAAACCAGGATGGCAGAGAACTAGGAATACAAAATCTTGCTTGTAAAGTGAACTATTAGAAGTGAAAATGTGAGTTTGCTATTGTAATAATTTCAATAGTGGATTACATGTGCCTTTGTTTCACAAAAAGAGGTTGAAGCGTCAGGCTCCCAATTAACAGAGATGCCCTCCTTTCTGATGAGTGAGAAACTATTTGTGTTCTCAAGGCAGGTAAAATGGCTTATGGAGTACACAATGTACACAGATATTTTCTAATCTTCAAGGACACCATATCAGCACAGGGTCTATCTTGTGTTTCACTCTCTGCAAGATGTTCTGGGTCTGCAGTAACTGAGTGGAGGAAATATTTTGTGGCATTAAGAGAAAGGGTTTTTGGGGAAAACTGGAAGGGACAGGTTTCAGACATCAGCTCCTGAGGTGCATCTCAAACAAGCAACCTTTGCCAGCATCTGGATAGTAGTTTTATTAGTGAGGGAATAATATTACTTTGAAAAGCATCTTAAAAATATTACCTTCTTGCTCAGACAATCCACTTCTCTCTTTAGACTGACAGTCCATTGTCCCCTCCTTAACTTGTCTCAGTCTGAAAGAGATAATTGGCCCCAATTCTTGGTCATGTGTCACCCTCAGAAATGTCTGGAAAGTTTGAGTCGCCTGTACTGGGTTTGAACTCAGTGCGTGCAGTATTTCTGCACAAGCAGAAAGGAGGGCTTTATGTAGTTGTTTGAAATTTTAAATTATTAGCTATTAAATATTAATGGTGGAGGAGGATGATTAGGCAAGGTGAAGGGTGTTTTCTTAATAGCAAAGGAAATTACTGGTGACATAACTCCAACAAGGGCATAGTGGATTTGCCATCAGTTGAAATCTTATACGCAAGTGCAGACACCTCTCTAAGAGCGATGGTTTGCTCAGTTTGGATGTCTGACTTTTGTGTGTGAGGGAGCCATGAATGAAACTCTGTGGCCTGTGTACTGCAAGAGATTAGATGAAAGGATTGCATGGGTCACAGGATCACAGAACAGCTGAAGTGGGAAGGCAGATCTGCAGACCATTTAGTTCAAAGCAGTTTCAGCTCCAGCAAATTTCTCAGGGCTATGTCCTGTTGAGTTTTGAGTATCTCCAAGGATGGAGACTCTGCTACCTCTCCGGACAGCCTTTAACAGTGTCTGACCATCACCACAGAAAAAAAAAAAAAAAAAAAATTGTTCTTGTATTTAAATGGAATTTCCTGTATACCACTGAGAAGGATCTGGTTCTATCTTCCCTCCTTTCAGGTATTTATCCAGATTGATGAGATTCCTCTAAGCCTTCTTTACTCTAGAATGCACAGTCACAGCTCTCCCAGCTTCTCCTCATATGAAAAATGTTCCAGTGCCTCACCATCTTTGTGGTTCCCTGATGAACCTCTTCCAGAATGTTCATTCGTCTCTGGTCCTGGGGAGCCCAGATCCAGACCCAACACTCCATCTGTGTCTCACCAGTGCTGAATAGAGGAGAAGGATCCTACCACTTGGCCTGCCAGTAATGCTTTTCGTACTGCAACCCCAGATGCTGTTGACCTTCTTTGCCTTGTGGGTTCATTGCTGGTTCATGGGGGCAACTGGGGGTCCACAAGGATCCCCTGGATCCTTTCCTGCAAAGCTGATATCCAGCTGGCCAGGCTCCAGCCTGTATTGGTGCATGGGGTTATTTCTGTCCACATGCACTTCCCTTTAGGGAACATCATGAGGCTCAGGTTGGTCAATTTGTCCAGCCTGTTGAGTCCCTCTGTAAGGCACTGCACCCACCTGGTGTATTGGCCACCACTTCATATCATGGACCGAGTCACTTCATTGTAGAAGGCCATCAGGTCAGTCAGGCATTATTTCCCCTGCATAAATCCACGGTGAATACTCTCAATCTTTTTTTTAAATGTTTGGAAATTATTTCCAGGGTATTTTGCTTCAACATATTCACAGGGATCAAGGTAAGATTGTAGCTCTCCAGGTCATGCTTATTGCCCCTCTGGAAGCTAGCAGTGACATTTTTATTCAGTCCTGAGGAGCTTCCCCAGTTGCCACGACCTTCCCAAGATTATCAAGTGTGGCTTCAAAATGATATGTGCTCAGCACTCATGGCTGCATCCCATCAGAGCCCAGAGATTTGTGTGAATTCAATTTGTTTAAATATTGCCTAACTGGGTGCTCCTCTGCTGAGGCTAAATTTTTCTTGCTCCAGACTCTCACATCCATGACGTATTCTTCGTTGTTTGTAAGTAACAGGTCCAACAGAGCATCTCCTCTCATTAGTCCCTCAGCCACCTGTGTCAGGAAGTCCTTTCTGACCTCAAAGATTCATGACTCCCTCAACAGGGAAACTCATTTTCAGTACTTGTCTGAATTTTCCGTATTAGCAACAGGTAAAAACATATCTACCAGTAAGTGGATCAGAGTTCATGGGGAGAAAAAAGACAGTGAAGCCCATAATTCTACTTCTACATTCATTCTTCTGGCTAGAACCATACTTCAGGAATTCTGTTCCACAAAGCAGAATTAAATTTTCTGTCCACTTCCATGGTAATAACTAAATATGAGCCTAGGGATATACTTGTGACCCTGAATTTAAGGAGAAATTCTCTTGAGGAAAGTAATTGATTTATGACAAAGTAGAAGGGTGTTGAACGTAATATGGCCAGAGCATGTATTTCAAGTTTGACAAGTGTATAAAGATGCCCTTATAAGAAGGCTGAATGGTGTAATAGTTTTACACAATTGCTTCTTTAGTGTTAAACTAGGAGTTATCTAAATGAATTTGGGGGATTTTAATATAATAGAAGAAGTCAGGGGGAAAGCTGCTCAAAGAAATTCATAGAATATACCACATTATTTGGGATAAGGAAAATGCTGGTAGTTACCAAAGGTGGAAGCCCAGTGTCCCCAGCCCATGTATGGAGGCAGTAGGAGAGACAGGATCCCCCTTGGAAAAGCCAAGTTAGTATATGATTTGGGCAACTCAGTAGTGCCATTCGGTTTCCTATATATGTGTGTGATTACCCGTACTGAACACAAGGTGAGAGCCCCTCTAATCCTCAATGCTTTCTTCTCCTCATCTGCTTTCCATAAGAATGTAGCCTCAGCAAGAAGAAGCGAGAGCCCATTACAGCAAATGATCCCCCTGGATGACAAGGGCACTGGGAGTACGGAGTCCCCCTAGAACCAAAGTGTATTTCCTGCTGTGAAACTCCTTTGAGGGCCCTCCCTCCTCACCATGCAAGTTAGGCAGCACAGATATGCAAACAGGTACAGCACTGCACACTGACCCCGTGGGAGATCAGTTCTGCGAACCACAGTGCTTATTTCTGCCTGTCAATCTGGACTGAGGTGTCTAGGTGCAGTTACTTTTTCTTCTGTGTGAAGATAAACAGTACTATTGACATTGGAAATTACTCTTGCCGAAGAGATTTTGAACTTTAGGCAGCCAAGCTGGGGAGTATTGGTGTCAGCAATCCATCTGGAGTTGTATGATAGATGGGAACACAGTCAGGAAAGCAGCCGGGTGCCCTGACACTGGGCCCATGCCTCCTCCCCTCTGCAGCCACTGCACTCCTCAAGGTATTTTATTGCTTATGTCTTTCAGGACATGTGAAAAAGGCTTAAAATACACAAGACAAATTATCTGACATGATTCTCTGGAAAATGTTGTGTATCTTAAATGCAGCCAAAGTGCAGAGTGTATGCCAGTTGTAACAGTAATCACTCATTTTCTGTTTTGACCTAGCTGAGAAATTACAGACTTGGAAAGGAGTAATTTGAATGTAAAAATCCTTGCTGTTTCAAAGGTTTTCTTTATTTTTCACCCTTCTGAGAGCAGCATGTACTCTGTGAGCTTTTTCTCCACTTGTTCAGAACACATCTTATTTCATCTGGCCCTGCTTTCCTAAGGCAGTTAATCCATTTGAGATACATAATTATATCATATCTCCCTTTCTGCCACTCAAGGTTTGTCTCAAACATCCATGCAGATGCCAGAAGTGGAGCTGGTAAGGGTTAAATGCTGGAAGATCAGTGAATTTCAGAAGAATTTCTCACTGCTTCCAGGTCAAGTATTCACAGGTTTTTTTGTTTTGAGCTGTGGCTTCTAGACTTGGATCGGGTCAACATACAGAGCAGGGCTGACACTGAGACATCCATTTAATAAATATTTACTTTTATATGTGTGTGTGTGTGTGTGTGTGTGTAGGCTTGCGTGCCTATGTGTGTTCACTGAGCTCACATCTGACGTCCATCCTTAGTACATGGATTTACCCCACTCTCTGACTTGCCCACAAGACAAGCCCACGATGCATATTTACTAGCAACAACACTCTGGAATGCATTTGTGGTTGTAGAGTGCATTTCGTGGTATCCTGCTTTAAACTTGTAATAGTAATACTATTTTTAACAGCAGAGTAGCTGCATCACTCAGCTGTGGGCACAATGAACTGAAACAGAAAAAAATTCTCTTTACAATACAGTCTCCACTGATACAATAAGTTACATTAAAAACATTTCCTCACATTTACTGTCTCCTTAGAAATTAAAGTAAAACATTTGAAGGTTTTCATCCTTCCACTACGTTGTTTTGAAAAATGTGTGGGCTAAAAAAAGAAGCTGAGAACTTATTTACTATGGGTAAAACCCCATTGATATGTCAGTGTGCAAGGATTAAAATGACATACAAAGGCATAGGCAATAAAATACACTTACAGTGAAAAAATCATAATTAAGATGAGGCTGAAAAGCACATGTTGGGATAGTGTATGTGGACACAACCAGTGTGCAATAGTATTTGTAACTTAGGCTTCTTTGAAACAATCTTTTTTCTGAAAATCCAAATAAATCACTTCAAAATGTCACAATCATTTGTCATGGTCAGGGAATTCTCAACTTCATAAGATTTCTTGGCTCAGACTGTAATTTTTTCTTATTTATACATTGCAAATTTATTCTGTTGCTCTTTCTATTGAGAGCTATATTTTAAATTTGAACTGCAGGGCCTAAACAAGGTTAATGAATCTAACAAGTGATCTTTCATGTTTGGCAATGGCTCAACTCTTCCTAGCATGAATGCTGCCAATTCTTTTGAATATTTCTGTATACAATGTTTTATTATTAATCCTTTCTATAGACATCAGATAACTTTGGATGAAGCCATGGTTTGCATGCGACTGACTTTTCAAATCTTACATAAAGTCCACAGATATTAAATTTATTTATTCATCTGTGGAATAACCCATTGATCTTCTGTGTACGTTTGTCTGCCATGAAGTGTCCTTGCCTTTTAATCAGAGTTATATTCCACCTCTACCCAGGGCCATCTGTGGTAGTCAGACCACGAGGTGTTTGTCAGTAGAAAGTTGAGAGCAGCCTGCAACACAGTTTTAACTTCATGGAGAAAAATGAGAAAGGCTTCCCTTTCTGTATCAAGGTTTCTTCGGCAATTGCTTTGTACCACCCACACTGTAAAGGTGATTGACTCTGGTTCTCAGGCTCGTCATGGAATTGATCCAACAGCCATTCACTCTTTTATATATGACACAATAATAAAATTTTCATCTTGATTATGATGTCTTAATCTAAAACAACCAACTATCATTCATAATGGCCACCAGCACTTAAGCCTATGCAAATCACAAAAAAATCATTCTTCACTGTGATTTAGAAAGTTATGAATTTGTTGTAATAACATGAAACTGGCAGACTATTCAGATAGAGCAAGCTTCACCTGAATTACTAGACTTAAAATCTTTTCCTCCAGGGATAGTGACCTACAGAAATGTTTCGCATTATCCCAAGAAAAAGAACCATGCTGAAAAGATTAGAAACCATCTCATACACACATGCACACATATGCTTGCATGCACGCACACCCTCCCACCCCTAGCAGTACTGTGGGTAGCAGAAGGAGCAGTGCCCTTTCACAGACTCCTGCCTTGTGCTCAAAGGAAATGCAGCAGACATTTAAATATTTCCAAACCAAACAAGACATCCTGACGGATTCTCCTCCTGTGGCCTCATTATCTGCTTACATCTGTGTTTTTAAAATCAAAAGAAAGGCTGAAGCAGTCAGAGCCACCCTTGACAGAAGCAGATAGAGGAAGTAGAAAAGCAAGGACAAAAAGTTTAAGACCTTCACTCAAGTGGCCCTCACTTGCTGACGAGACTGGCTTTAAAATATGGTGGTTAGAAACTAACATAATCATTTAAACGGCATCTTTCTTTTCTAACGCTTCACATCTAAATGTATAGCTTAATGCATTTTTATATATAAGCAAAAACTGTGATGACCTCTTTGTAAGTACGTGGTCATTCCTCTAGAGTTTAGGGACCAATTCTTCCACAAAGCTGCACCTTTGCATTTGCTTTCCAATAGGAAATTCTTTTCCAGCAATTCTTTTGCCTGTATGACCCTGGGGCCCCAGCAGGGCCTGAGGCTGATGTGATGAGCAAGCCGTTGACATGAGTAATAGGCTGGTGCAGACAAGATCTTTTTCAGTGAGTGCCAATTGTCATCAAAGCCCCATCCAAGCCTGAGGAGGACCTTCTGAAGGGTGCTGCCCACATCGCCTACCTTCACAGTGTCTCTGCCCTTGTACCTAATCCTCCCTGGGTCTTTGCTTTTGTTTTGGACATCTTTGTACCAAATTAAAATATGGCTTACTCCATTCTCTCTGATGGTCTCGTGCACCTACTAACATGAAAGGGTACTCAGTGAAAAATTCCCAATCTTTTTTAATGTGTGAAGAAGAAACTGCAAGAGTGTTTGAGCACCTCATACTTACCGCCTGTAAACATCTAGTTTTGAGGGAAAAAAAGAGTAACCAGTGAGGAATTTGGCTTCAAAGTGGATGGCATGATACTGTGTGGTCAGGCTGCATTCTCCAAAGCCAGCTGAGTAGCCCTGAGGGAGGGACTGTGCCTTGATGCTACAAAATGTCTGTAGGCATCTCCAGAACATTTGTGCCAAAGATGTTTGCTCCAGAAATGTCATCTCAGCTATAAAACAGGTTAGCCACAACCTGTGAGCTGGGCCAGCTGGAGTCACAGATCCACCACCACCATCACCTTGAGTGTGTGAGCCAGCCCCATTGTTCCTTCCCGCCACTGCTGGGAAACTGATTTTGGGACTGGGTATTGGTCTTGGAGAGAAAAGGGGATGGAAATAAGGAAAGGGTTTCAAATTCGCTGGGAGTGAGATAAAGAAAGAGAATAATCCTGAAGGAAATGAGATGAGAAATGAGAAAATGAGGAAAAGAAGAGCTTCGTTGCTCCTGGCATGCTCCTGCCACTGAATGTGAGCTGTTTTTTCACCTTGAGAATGTCGACCTGTAAATAAGTTGTTTTTCTTTCTGAACATAAAAAGCATCTCTACCTTGGCAGGTTGTATTACAGCTGAACGCAGTACAAGCTGGTTCAACCTTGGTGTTGCTTTTTGCTGCGAATAATCTCCTGCCTTGCACCTAAATGACCCTGCTGCAGAGGCAAAAGCTGTTTCAGGCATGCCAGGGAGCAGGCTGAGGTAAGGTCAGAGACAGAGCTAAGGAGAAGGGCATGCAAGCAGCCATGAGCACAAGGACTCTACTCCCCTGGGCTGAAGAAAGCATGGGTGAAACCTGTTGGCCTGATCAAATAAAAAACACACAAGAAGTTAGCCCAGAGATAGAAACTGGCTCCTTACTTCGTCACTCTGCTTGTCCTTGCCCTGTTGTTATTCCTGCACCTCCGCTACCAGCCATCAAGTTGAATTCAGCGCTTCTCCAAACAGGGTGCCTCAAGATACTGTGGATCCCAAAAGCCCTGGGAGTGATGAGTGACAAACAACCTCCTACTTTAGGCAACAGACTTCTGCTGTCTTGCTGAAGTGGCACATGACTTCCATCGTAAAGGTGTCTTGGGCTTCCCAGATGAAAGCTGAGAGACGTCACACAGTGTCCCATGCTGACCACCCTGCTCTGCCAATGCTCTTGTTGCCATGACACAAATCCTAATGGGAATCTGTCACACTTGGGTCTCTTTCGTTGGCTGTGAGGCAGTTTCTGAATACAGGCAGTCCAAAGGCTACAGATGAGCATTTTTACAGCCTCAGACTAAAACCTCATCTTTCCTACTAGGAGAGTTGCCATCACTGAAGTCCGGGATCTACTGGCTGCTGACATTTACATGAGAATTTATGGCTGTAATAAATTATGCTTCAGATTTTCCTTATTTGGAATAATTTTGGAGTATCTTTTCCCCACATTTTTTATGGCAATGTAACAGACTGCTTTTTAAAGGACCAGGAAGATGTTAAAGTTACCTTCACTGCATAAAGGGCTTGGATATAAAGCTTTCCAAGAAAGGAGTTTTTGGACAATGCAGTGTTATTTATTTACTTAAGACATTTTATAATAATCTGGCAGCGTAAGCCAATGGTGAGGTCTCAAGCAACTTGGATTCCTTAATTTTTTTTTAGTCTCTGTGCACAGGATGTAGTTATTTCACTGATAAGACAAAAATAAGGATTTTCTGAAGAAGAAAATCTATATTCTTTCTCAGTGACTTTATCTCTGCAGACAGACTACAGGTATAAGGGAAACAGGAATTCTGGGACAGTTATGACAGCTAAAGCTCATCTTTGAAGGAATCTGCAAATGTTATCCATATGCAAACTAAATGCATTTTCATGTGGCAGGAAAAAAAGATTTTAGTTGGAGGTACCATATATTGAGATCTCCATGTCCCTCTATGCACAGAGCTATGCACATGTGAGCTCCAGTAGGGATCTGATATACTTGTAATAACCTAGATATGTCTCAGAGAGAGGGAAATAAAAAGTCCAAGGGGACAAGATAAATTAAAGATTATTTTAATCTCCATGCAGATTTGTGTTTTCCCCATCCCCTCATGCATTTCCATTGTATACATTTCTGTGTTTCCTTCCCTGGACTGAGTTTTCAGGGACAGGTAGCTGTTCCTCTCCTACAGTGTACCAAACAGGAAGGACTTCCCCTCCTGCAGCTTAGCCATCTTAGCTTCCCTCTTTCATTTGGAAAAGCCTTCCCAGCATCATCATTTTATTCACTCCTTCCAACCTCCTCAGCTACCCTCTGCCCTACCCTGCCCTTTGCATAAGGCTTTCCTTTCTTTGAGTTTTCCATTCTCTTTCTCCATCAGAATGACTCTGACCACTTCTGTATTCTTTTTACTCATACCTGTTTCCCAGCCCTAACCCCATGTGTGTTTCCCCATCCTACAGATCAAAAATGTTTCTTTGTAGGCTAGCTTTTTGTAAAGCCATCCTCCTCCTCTAGTCATCTCTCCTGGCTGCCCTGTTTTCCAGACACATTATTGGTGATACACCCCCTTGGTGTTGCCTCTCAGGACCAAGTGGATTTATACTTTTCCCGGACCTATTTTCCAGGCAATTTTGGGTCTGCAAAATATAGAACCACAAGTGAAAAAGGAAAAAAAACATGTCAGCTGTGAAAGGCTTGTTCACATCAACATGCCACAGCCCCAAATTATGATGAGAGCCAGTATGTGTCTGCCAATGTCAACATGGCCCTTCCATGCCCAATGTGCCTGCTGCTTTCCCATGCCTCTGCAGCCTTTCCATGGGCACCCTTTCCCTGTACTCTCCATCATTTCCCTTTGGGACCATTCCCTTTAAGACTAGATTTTTGGTTTCAAATCCCCATGTCTCCTTAGTTTGCTGAGCTTGTTTGGACCTTGGCTGAAAGTTCCCCACTCTTGGGAGCTCTGTAACCAGACAATGCATCCAGTGACGCAGTTTGGCCTTTTCAAAACAAAATAGGCTTTAAAAATCAACAGGAACACATTGCTTCGATAACTGGGTTAAAATAACAAAAGAAGGCCTGCACGCGTGAATACGACTTGAACTTCATTTTTCCCTCCCAAATTTTGGTCAAATTCCATGTCATCTTGGCACCTTTGCTCTTGGGCTGGGAGAGGCAGGACACAACTCTCTGTCTTTCTGTCGGAAATGGTGTTAGACTGGAATGTCTGTCAGCTCTGGGTCAGGCTGGGACTGGTGACATGCCAGCTCACGGGCCAAACAGGTCAGTGCTGGGGTGTTTAGCTGCTTCACAATGCCCTGGGCGCTGCTCGCTATTTCTGGGGGAATCTTACAACCCCCATTATTTAATTTCCTGTGCATTTCCTTCTTTGTTTTGCACTGCATAAAAAATAACAGCAAGGGAAAACACAGTGACATATCTCATAAAAATTTATCTTTTTTAAATTTTCTGTGGGTTCTTCATGTTTGCTGGTTTTCTTTCTCATCTCTTCTTACTGGGTTCTCCAGATCACTTGTTACTGCATTAGCAGATGCATTCAGTAACAAAATACTGGTACCTGCAAGTATACAGTGTTTCCAGTGCATTGGACAAGGTGATTTTATAAATGAAATTGTTATCAAAAATACCAGCTTGTTATAATACAGTATCTGATCAGACTGTAAATTTCTCAAAACATTTTTAGCAGGTTTTTCTTTCAGGTAGGCTAAGTCTGCTCAAATCAGCCAAAACTAACAAAGATTTTTCTTGCTTGCTTAGTTTACACCGGTGTAACGAAGATGAGAAGAAATTTATTCATGGGCTTGAAAAGCACTGCATACACTCTGGGAATGGATCGTTTAATTGCATCTATATGTCTCCATCTTAATTTTTGTATCAAAAAATATAAAAAATCCCAACCAAACAAATAAAGAGCACCAAACCAAAAATCCTGCATCCCACATTCTTCTAGTAAAGAAATTTGATAAGATCTTAAATGATTAAGCGTTCACTAAAGAAATTAAGGTTCTCACATGATGAGAAGCCATGAACCAAAAGCTATCTGAGAAATTGAAGGCAATAGACAACAAAAAAGAGCAAATTTTTGTCTCTGAAAAAGTGATGGCACAGAAGTGCCAAGGTCTAGTATTGTTTAACAAATATATTGGCAGCCTGGAGACAGAAATGGGAGTGAGGAAGTGAAATTTATTAAGTAATTTATTTTAGTCAAAGCCTGGTGCTTCACTGGGGGCAACATGTCAGTGAGATCTCAGCAAAGCAGGCAAAGCCCAATACAACGGCAGATAGAGCTAAATTGGTGGCACATGCAAAATAAGATACACTAGAGAGGAAGGCAAAATATTCATTTGACTTGGAACACTTAATATGAGCTCTGAAAAAGGACTTGGGTCATACTGAAGGCAGATTGATAGAAACTTCTGCTTCCTTTGGACAATGGTGGTGACTACACAGCCTCACCCTAGAAACCCGCAGTGCAATTTTGTCTATTATTTGTTGTTCAGAATTTGGCATCTTGGCCAGGATTCATGTCCCTTAACCACAGAGCAGGCATCTTCACCTGAGCCTGTCATCCGAGCTTTTTTACAGAAGTGTGCATGCAGAGGTTGAGTCATGTTCTTCTGAAAAAGACACCTCCAAGAGATCCCATCACTCTTTTTCAGATGCTTATTTTGACTTTTTCTGTAAAAGGAGTTTCGTCAACTAGTATTAATATGTATGCTATAGAAAAACGCAGTCTCCTGCCCAAGCAGTTTTCATTTTCTGTGATGTGGGAATTAAAGGAATCACAGTAAGATGCTAAGGGCCAGGATATCTGAAGATGGTGCTGAGCTACCTCAGGAAGCGGACAAGCGCAGATGTGATAAAATCACTTAAAAATTATAAAAAACTAATTAAGATGAATCAAGAGCTTCTGTCTTGGCATTTAAGACAAAACAAACACAGACAAAATGCACAGAAAAAAGTGTCTGTAAAACACTAACTAGCAGCTTTTGGTATCCCCCAGCACAGGATGCTAGAGAGGTCCAGAGCTGAGTTCAAATTTGAGTGCAAATTTCACCCTCAGAGGGGTTGGTGTGGATGCATACTTGCCTGCTGCAAAATTTCTTGCATCTCCTGAAGCACCTGGGGCTGGTGGAATAGGCTGACCAGGTTGAAAGCATATCTTGTATGTGTGCAGCATTCACCTATGGGCTCGGAAAATAAATCAATGCTGAGTTCAATCGGAAGTTCTTAGACTGCCAAATGGATATCTTGGGAAATGAATGCCCTGGCAAAATTATGTGTGATGACTATTTCCTTAAAACAAGGAAGGACATTCAGGATGTAGATTACACCCTCCAGAGACACTTCACCATGAGCAAGCAGGGGATGTTAGACTGTTAATGCTTTTTTTAAGCCCACCAGTTTTCTGTTAGTCTTTCAAACACAAAATCTTAGACCATGTGGGCTTTGAGACTGGACTGATGAGGAGCTAGACATGAGTCCACCTAAAAGAACACACAAGCATTTGCACTTCATGGACAGATAAGTTTTTTATAGGCTTCTACCTATAACACTGCCTGTGTCTGTAAGGACATGAGAGAGTTGTCAGGTCCTCTTTCTGGAGGAAAAAAGTGACCTTGTGAATGACAGCTGCGCAGGCAAGAGACAAATCTATTAACATCTCCACAGAGCAGACTGTGCAGAACATATGCTGTAAGTGGGGGCTTTCCCAGCTCTGGGGGGTCCTCTGTCTGCTCCCCCTGTGCTCAAGTGCCTCCTGAAGTGCTGACTTTGGAACTTTTGCTAACTGCATGTTTCTTCTTCTGTTTTTATTTTACTCTGCATTCAAAGGACTAAATAGTGAGAAAGGGCTCTGGCTGCTTCAAACAGTGTACAGGAAATGAACAAGCTGAATAGCATGTTTGCCCGCACATGGATCTTTTTGGCATACTTAGAGGCTATCTGGACTATGGATTTGTCTAATTTTTAGCCATTACTAGCCAACCATCAAAGGCTTTTCCCTATAGAAGGAGAGCCATGTTTTGTTGTGGTCCATGCTCCTGACTAATAAGAATGTCCTGAAATGCCCCTAGATGGGATGGTCTGTTTCACACCACCATCTGTTTTCTGTTTCTCACCCTTGGAGTATGGCTCCTGCCTGGGGACCCTCAGGGTACTTAAATCCAGAACCAACTACAGACAGGTGGAAACTACTCAGATGTCTGTACTTCTGTCCTACTCTTAGAAACGTTCCTGGGGAGGCAGCCAACCCAACCAGTGGTGGTTAAAAAGGAAGACAGGGCTCTCTTGGAATAGAAAAATGTGAGCTGCTTACAGTAGATGGTCTTCTACTCAATGAGAATATGGAATTTTGATCACACTTCCCTCCAAATTTGAAAGATGGGGCCAAGAAGGACCTAACCAAACATGGCGCTGGCAAGTAGAAAAACTAACCTACTTCTTCTGGGCTGAATCCCATGTTTGTCCTTCTCTTGCTTCTCCCTATGTCTCCTGTGGGTCTGATGGGGTGAGTTGCTACGAGTCTACCTTCATCTATTCTGGCCCTCTTCTCTCTTGACCTATTCCCTCAGAAACTGACTTAGAGGAAACTGGTATTTCCTTTAGTGAGTGGGAACTTAGACTCAGAATTCAGAATCAGCAGTCTACAGTAAAAAAAAAAATTCTGGGAAACCTAGTTCTTCTCTTTAGATTTGGAAAACAAGTACATGTAGATGTCTTCTGAGGGATATCTTTAATCCCTTGTCCTATAGTAGGACTGCAGAGCAAGCAATTCACCAGTAACAAGAGGGAGGAAATCAGTGGGAAAAAGCAGAGGAAATTTCAAGGGCTTGCAGAGGTCTGCATATCTGGTGTTATAATCTTAGAACAGAAACAGTAGCATATGAATCACTCACAGTCATTCCTTGCCTCCATGGTTTTGGTAACAAAAGTTACTTTCTGAAGTAGTATATTGTGTCCCAGGATTGAAATAATGGTCATTTGGCAGACAGAGAAATCTTCTGGGGTAATCAACGTGCATGGAAAGGTGAGAGGGGACAGCAAAAGAAGGTTAAAAAGATCAGAGTTTGAAGGCTTGAGCATACTGGGGGAATACCACTCTGACTCTGTTGGCGAGGTAAGGCTCTTGCTGCTGTCACCACCTTCTTGAATATTCACCTCTGTTACCACCACAAACACACTGACACCAGGCATAAAGTGCTCAGTTGAGGCTCATCCGTATCCTCATTATGGTCTAGCTGAGGGCAAGCAGACAGCTGTGGTCCTTTCCTCTCTTGGGTGCAAGTTCAGTCTTCACTGTCTGGAGGCTGCAGTGTGCCAGTTGCGCTTCCCAGGATGTTGGCAGGGCTGAGCATTTGCCATCTTTGGGGAAGCCTGAAATGGCACATATGCAGGGATAAAGTAGCCTTCTGAAATTCAGACTGTTGGTTGATTTCCATGGAAGAAATAATGCTTTTAGAAAGAAGAAATTTGAAAGACTACACCTCTGCATGTCTCTCCATACTGTCTACTGCTGGAAGTTTGAGCAAGGCTGAACTGCTTCACATGTGCCTGTGTCTAAGATAGGCTTCACCAAACAGTTTCTACTGCTTTATTGACAGAGCCTCTGAGCCTGCTGAGTAACTTGGCTGAGTCCTGCACTCTGGTTGTGCTTGTTCACACTGCTTTGGACACCTTCAATGGGTAATCAAGCCAGAATCCTCCTACCCCCTGCTCCTGTGCTGCCCTGGAACAAGCTTGTTTGTTTACCAGAGGTCACTTATCTTGAGCTATTCCTTTTTTCCTATCCGCTCCTCCTTGCTGCCTCACACTAAGGGAAACCAATATATTGATGTATTGAATTGTTCCCACTTCCCAGTGCAGCTTTGTTTCTGCTTTAGAAAGGAAAAAGGGTACACTGCAATGAAAGGAGCTTCTTATAAAATCCTGCTAAGGCAGAATATGAGGAGTGGAACTTGATGTCTATTTTTAACGGACATAATAATTTTGCCTTTCTTTATGGCATAGTAGATCCTCCCGTGGTGGCTGCAGAAGCTACTCCTGTTCTTGCACCTCTTTTACTGATGATTACCCCAACTTGACAGCATTCACATTGCTCCCTGGAATCTTCACCCTCTCTATCATGGCTCTGCTTGTTAAGTCACCTGGAATCAAAGTACACACCTCCAGTGCTTTTCTGATGCTCCTTTCTCCTCCATGGTGAGCAACTCTGCTCTCCCTTCATTAATGGCCAAGAGACTATCTGGCATTACCAGCACTAAGAGGCAGTGTGCCGAAGGACAACTGGAAGAACCTGGAAACATTTCTGTGTTATGCAATTTTAGTTTGTCTTTAACTTAAGCCTGTTGAAGGCTCTTTATTCCTTTCTTTTTAAAAAAGAGTGAGTCCTGTTGCTGATTCTAATCATCACTGCATCTTCCCCCTCCCATTTTTTCATATTCTCTCCAGCACAAAGAATAAGAAGCACTATCCGGTAAGCAAATAACTTTCTCTAAGCCCCAAAAAATGCTCTGCAAGCCACCAGTGGTCAACAAATCTCTGTCAAGAGAACACACAGATTAAAAAAACCCACAAAATCCCATTAATTCAAGATGTCCCAAGGCCTGATTTTAAGGTCTTGATTCCACAAGTAAGGTTCT
Organism: Vireo altiloquus; assembly: GCA_013396875.1. NCBI lineage: Eukaryota > Metazoa > Chordata > Aves > Passeriformes > Vireonidae > Vireo > Vireo altiloquus. The sequence continues at coordinate 566,436 of VZRF01010392.1, read as the reverse complement.
CCAGGAACTTACAGTATGGATCATGCCTTAGATCACGCCAGTTTCTAACATCCAGCTATCTCACAGGGAAAAGCTGCAGCCCTCTAACACAAGGATTTCCTAGTCACAGACACTGCCCTGTTTAGTTTCAGTCAGCTTTGGGGAGTTGATACCACTTTAAAGTTGGTCGTATTGGTGCAGCTCGCAGCTCTGCGTGTATAAACGAGGGATTACAGTGATGGAGTATCCATAAACACTAGTTACGAAGTTTGAACTAAATCACACTTTTCATCATATCAGAAAATTTTTGTGCACGAGACCCAGTCTCAAAGAATAATTTTAAACTAGTTTGAGAGATTTTTCATCAAATAAAATGTGTTTGGTATATGTTAATCAGGACAGGTATAAACCAATCCAAAGAGGATCTCTGAAAATGAGATAAGATTGTGTACATAAGGGATTTCAGTAGCTCAACTAAATCAGTTATAAAACTTCTAATTTAAACTAATGCTACCTATATTTGGACAGTAAGAATTAATGGGCTGCAACTCTACTGCAAGGAAAATGTTACCAGTGGGGATCCAATCCAAGAAATACTGTTCCTCAAAAGCAGCACACTCTCTCTGAATTACCCTAAAAACTTCAAATTACCTGTGAACTCGATGGTACTTTGCACACCACCAAAAATACATTTTGAAATGCTTAAAATAATCAATGTAATGCAGTTAGCATTTCTCCATAATCTCCTAAATAAATCTAAATCCACTGTTAAAATATCTCTAATTTCCAGCTGCAGTTTGGTAGCGGTGTCCCAACATATTTTAAAACCTCCTCCTCCTCCCTGCATATTTCTTTTTAGAAAAGACCAGTGGAGAAGCCAATAGATTTCTATAAATCACTGTTGGATGAAAACAAGCATTAAAAGGAGGCTTGAAATTGTTTAATATTACAGATGTTTTGGAGCTCTTTTCAGTAGTTGGCAAGTCACATGAAGCTGCTCTGAATTCTTTATAATCTAGACACAAAGATCATTGAACTTTGAAAGAACCTCTGGGCTTTTATTCAAAATATGTTGGCTTCTATTTACCTCTTTCTTCATTTGTATCTATCAAATGGCTCAATATATAAATAAAGCCCGGGTGTTCTTATTAACTAAGGCAGTATTTCATGCAGATTAATGCCAGCAGGTTTTGTAAAATATATCTCTATTCAAAGCTGGAGTATGTTTTGAATTAATTTTCATCCTGTATATGAATCAGGTATATTCTACTGCTTTTCTTATACAGATTTCAGCTGCAGCACAGAGGAGGAACCTCTAGTGTTTAATTCTAGTCCCATCATCCTTCTTCAGCAAAGCACTTTTAACTCTAAGCGTCTGCATACTCCCACTGACTTTAATGGGAGTACTCATGTGCTCAGGTATATTAAAATTATAATTGAAAACAGCACCTTGCTTTCTCGGGGCCTAAGTGACATACCTAGCATTTTGCTGAACAGTCTTATTTAAATATTACCTCATGTATATGTTATGAGCAAATCTTTCTAGTTCAATAAAATCAGGCTTATTGTTATTGAGTTAAAAAAAAAATCTTTGCCTCCAAAGCAGGCTAAAACTCTCACACTAAACTGAAAATATTGTGTTGGCTAAAAGTACTTTGCCAGCTGAGCCAAAATACAGCAAGATATTCATCTGATGCTGTTCTTAATAGAATAATGGGTAAGAAGATTAAATGGGATTGATAAACTTATTTTTTTTAAAGAATGCTTTGGTCCACTACCCGCTAGAAATTCAATGTCCTACATAAGATATCTCAGCATTTAGCTAATTTTGCCAATGTTAAAATGATTGCTCAAATGATCCCAGCTTTCAAGTGGTTGAGTGGGTTTTTTTTCTGTGTAATATAAACACCCTCACAAGCAAAATCCCTCCACTGAGGCAGCAAGACTGTGATGAAACCAGAGAATGGAGAAAATATACATATAAGATTATAGTGGATCACACGCAAACTGTTTGAGGCACTCCAGAGTGATTTCATTCCCATCCCACGGAGACTCTGCCTAGCATGTTCTAATAATGGAAATGTTTGGATTAGTCTATGTTCAATCCATTTACCTCAGCACCTCACCAAATGTGAACTATGCCATCAGTCTAGATGACTAACTATTTGTAATTTAGCTGTAGCTTTCTTGTAGCTGCAGCGGTCCGAGGTCATTAGGGAGGCACGGTTTGCATTACTGATGCATTAGACCGACTGATCTGGTTGGAAAAGCTAATGCATCTTTCTGGATACACAAGCTGTTCACTGGGATAGACCAGAAGTGTACCTAGAAGTTCTCTGCTCTCATCCTCCGTTGAGTCCACCTGAAAGGACGAAGTAATTGTGGGGGCTGAAAGTCAGCGGGGACTTTATTTTCAGATACAGAAGAGGTGCGTGGCTGTTGTTGGGCATTACTTGGGCTACAGCACGGCTTAAGGGGAAAAAAAGTATCACCTAGGCTTCTTACAATCCAAACAGAGAAAAAAGCAATCATGGACATGTTAGCAGGCAAGGAATGAAAGGACAAAGAGGAAGAGACTATTGTCTAAGGAAAGAGCAGTATTAACTGAGAGCTGCATTAACTGAGAGACACAGACCTTCCCATGTTTTATACCAACTGGTGCTCATTTCAGCACAGCAGCCACAGGTTTCCCTACAGGGTGAGAAGCAAATGCATGCTCAGTTTTGGGTCTGCCTTCCTGAACTTTTTCACAATGCTGAGACTAAATATACACATCTAGATTTCTGGTTTTGTTATAATGCTAGAGATTTCAGCTTTCTCTGATACTGTCTGTGCCCGCGAGTCTCGGAGGTGAGTACTGCCTCGCTACTGCTGTGATTACGAGTCTCAGTGTATTGGATCTCTAACAGAGAAATTATTTTTCTGAAATGTGAAGTATTTTGGTGTATTCAATGGCTGTTAGCAAATGTTAAAAGATGCTGGGAATTTTTTAACTATATGGCTAAAATGTAAATACCTTTTCTCCACAGTGGCATAGCTCTTGGTCATGACTCTCACTGGCTCTGCGGCCACTGGAGTTCTTTAGACTAAACAAGGGCTGAATTCCTAGGATAGAAGGTACAGCAATAAAATCAAATATCAAAACAAAATCAGATCAAATTAACTTAAAAATCTGTCCGCTTTTTTTCCTTCCTGTCATTTAAGTCACCCTTAAATTCAGAAGAAAGAGATTGAGCTTGTTTTACTGGCAGCACCCAGAAACATTCTGATGTCTGAAGAGTACTGCTTCTGAAACGTCCTTTGTTTGAGAAGCTTTAACGGGGAAAAGGGAACCTTAATCGTCTTAAATCACCAAGGGAGGACACAGGAGCCCGAAAACGAAGGATGCCCTAGCAAATATTTCCCCTTTCTTAGGATACCAGCTACTGGGAGCATTACTCACGTCCTCTGGAATATAATAGCACTCAGGAGGTGGGGGAAAAAATAATAATAATTTAAAAATTTTGCTGTGACACCACTGTGCGAACTTGCGGAGCTGTGGAGCTGCCGGAGCCCGCTGGAGGGCACTGGAGCCCCGCGCCCGGCCGCCGGCAGGGAAAGGCAGTTTTTTTCTCTTTGAGGTCCTGTCATTCCTGTGTAAACAAGTTACGTTCAAGTGTTTAGGATATAAATTACGACCATGCAGGCTTGCCTCGGAAAGAATGTAAACACAGCACTGTGGTCGGAGCAAACTCTGAAACTGACTTTATAATTTATCACAGGCCCTGAGAAGCTCAGGGAAGAAAAGGGCATGTCTGAGCATAAATATGTATTTAAAAGATGAAGAGTTATATCTCTATGTATAATTGCATAGATATAATTTATATATATATGTGTGTGTGTGTGCGTGCACGCATATATATATACATACACACACACACACACATATATATATAGATACACACTTATATGTGTGCACACATGCACAGAGCATTTGCTGAAACTCTCTCCCCCTTTTTCAGCGCTCGGGCCAGGCAGAATGGGGCGTCGGGGCGCTTTGGGGTACGGGGGCGACTGGCGCGGTGGAAGGTGGCCGTGCCGAGCTGCCCCCGGGCCGGGCCGGGCGCTGCGGGGTGGGTTCGGAGCTCGTCCCTCAGCCATGGGGCTGGCGCAGCCGTGGGCTCTGCAGGATGCACGGGAGAGCAGCTCCTGGAGCCTGGCTCCGACTCTTGGCCGCTAGCCATTCACGGGGCACGGCGGCATCGTGGGGACAGGGCTTGCTTTTTTGGGGTGCTTCGGGGGACCCTTTTTCTTTCGCATTTATTTTTCCTTCGTCCCCTCCTGCCCGGTTCGCTGCCCACACCTTTGTCAATGCTTCTCCCAGACCTTATCAAGGCACGGTTTTATCGCGGATCCCTCTCGGCGCTCACCCGTGACGTGTCCAACCCCGCATTGCACAAGGGCTCCTGTCTCCTCACCTGGCAAAGTCCCGCCGGGGCACAAAGGGACTCGGAGGGGGCTCTGGGGAAAGGCGACACGGGGACACCCGGACGCACCCTTAAAGAGCGGGGAAGGCGTTTCAGACCTGGAAGAGCCCTCGAAGAGAGGACCATGCATTCCGGACCCTCTTGCTTTTGTGTCCTCAGCCTCGGTTATTTCAAAGTCTATCCAGCAGCGGTGGAAAACAGGGTGGGAAGTGGGTGACGGCGGGAGGTGCAGCCCAGAGACACTGGCCTCCTCGGGTCAACCTCTCCCTCCCCTCCTTTGCCTGCAGCGACTGGAGGATTTGGGGTTGCATCCTTAACTGTGTCGGATGCTGGGGTGGAAGAGTTTTCTCAGAAGGAGCCAAGGGAAAATAAGTGCCTGTCCAGTGATAGACGTTTATATACATTTTATTGGAAAAAAATTTTTACATCAAAATATTTTGGCAAACTGTAAAAAGTATACATAAGTGCAAATATATTCTCCTTTTAAAGCAATAGTGTGTGAGTATACACGAGATTTATTTAAAATAATTTTTTTAAAAAATATTGTGGTAGAAAACAACTTTTGTAAAAATAAAAAACAAAACGTTGTATTGCTGCAGTACTGGAAAAAAAATCGAACTTTTCTTACAGTCTATACAAGAAAGGGCTAAACAATACTGTTTTAATAATATCAATCGGTCGGTGCTGAAGTCCATACAAAGTGTCCTTGGTGGGGCTCGGGAAGAGAACACAATAAAAAAGTAAATTTCCCGCTAAAGCAGTAACAGAAGGGGGAGTCCTCGCAGGTGCTGAGACATTTATTTTTCTTATGCAAAGACACTTTTCTCTTATAAAAATATATCGAATTGTTCCCTTTCCCAAAACTCCGTTCTTTAGGAGATCACAGAAAGGCGTTTTTTGATTAAGGTGGTCGGTCTTGGCATAAGGACATTTACGTCCCCCCTACCCCAAAACATCACGCAAGGTATTTTTCTTTTAGTAAGAGCTTTGGAGCATTATATCGGCTGTACGTGTCCTTCAAGGGGTGGAGTGGGACCGAAAACACTGCTTCCTTAGGCAAATTTGCTAAGTGACTCGTGTACTATCAATTCTATCAGAGTGCACATTATATTTAATCTGCGTGGGTCCGTCTACACCTCGGCTCTGTTCAGTGACACCTGATTGTCTCTGTTGGGGCTCTGCCTTCACATCACGCAGGGCTTGATGTCTTGACACACGCTTTGGTGGTGGTGATGGTGGTAGTAAGATCCACTAGCAGACGGGTGAAACGAAGAAATGCCATTAAAATTGAGGACAAAATCTTTCCTGTCACACACCGGGGAGGGATGATGCTGGTAGCGAGGCAGTCCCACTGCAAGAGAAGGAAATAACAAGAGCTGCTCAGAAGTCGGAGAGCTTTGCCCGGGTGGAGCAGCCCTTCCTCCCTCACCCACAGGAAGGAGAGGCTGCCGGCACAGAGCTGGCACACCGCTCCCTTTACCCCCGGTCTCAGCTCCGCCTGCAAGGTTTGATAACTCCTCTTTGGCTTTCCTGGAAGCAGGCTTGGACGCTCCCCGGGGGCAGAGCCTGATCCGGTGCAGGGCAGAGACACCTAGGGCCCCATTGCCCCGAGCGAGGAGGGGAAGTGGATTCCCCGCAGTCCCTCACCGCCCGCAGGTAGGCTCGGAGCCGCACCCGTGCTCGTACGAGCCCCCGAGCCTGCTCTGCAGGGAGGTTCTAGACTACAAAGCGGTGTGGTACGCAGGCTGACGAGAGGAAGACGTGGGGGTGGAAGCCCACGGACACGTGGCCGCCCGCATCCCGGGCTCACGGACATCTCAGCATCCCTCCTGCGTGGGCACACACGCACTGCTGTCTGTCTACCCTCTGCCTGGGTACTTATCAACGTGGAGGGGAGGTTCAGCCTCTGTGTGGGTGGTAGATGAGGGAGTGTGTGTTTTGTGCGTGTGTGTGTGTGCTTGTGTGCGAGAGAGGGGGAGAAGGAGGAGACGATGCCACTTGCGTGTTTTCCTGCGTGCACCATAGCCATTTGAATCTGATTCCCATCTTTCCTCGCTCTTCCCGCTCCCTACCCTCTTCCTGGGAGAATTTTCCTTCTGGCTTGAGAGGCTGCAGATTGAATTCCAATCAGGATCCATTTGTGTGTTGATATAGTATGTATTTATTTATGTGCGTGTGTGTGCAAGAGCGTTCACGCCTTTTCGCGTGTACGCTTTCATAAACATAAGATACACCCTAGGGTTCGTCAACAACAACAAACCAAATATATCCGTGGCACCGACATGTAAATGACCTTGCAAATTCCCATTGTAATTTCCCACAGCCTAAAGCAGCCTTATAGGGGCCGCATGGGAGACGTCACCCTACCCCCAACACCGAGCCGTAGGACCGTGCTGGGATCTTTGAGCTGGCAGGATTCCTACTGGATCCGGCGGGGAGGGGAGTATTGCCCGAGCAAGGCCCGCAGGGAAGAGCCAGAAGAGGGTTTTGGTTTGGCGTGTGGATGTCAAATTCGACTAGTGACATCCTGTCAANTGGGGGAGTAGGGGGAAAAAATGAAAAGAAAAAGAAAAATAGCAAGAGGGAAACGTCCCCGGTTTTCCTCAGGATGGCGGAGCCGAACCCTTTGGCGGCGTCAGCCGGCGGCTCGCACAGCTCGTTCTCCTCCGGCATTGTCCCCTCCTTCACCCCGCAGAGCTCACTTTATAAAAGTGATTATTTCGCTGGATTTCCTCGGCTTTCTAATAACCCTGCTGGTATGCTCACCATAAACTGGGGCACTTTATTACAATCCTGATTCAATCATTTAGCAGGATTTAATAGTCTGCGAAAAAAATCCGGCTCCCCCTGTCCCCCAGCTTCAAAATCCTTTTAGCAGAATCAAACCTCCTGTTTCCAATTTTTACCTCTCTTATTCTTGGGCCTGATATAAATTCACAGTTTTAAGTCCTCCCTGACGCTGTCATGGGTAGAGGATTATTGACTGATCAGCAGCAATTGCCACCGAATTTGCTTTGCATTTAACTAAGAGAAAGGGAAAGGCGAATTTCACTTGCTACTGCTTTTGCGGGGAGAGGAGAAGAAAGATTATTGCTGGTTATAAGTACAAATAGAAGACCTCAGATCCTTTTTCTACATCTCCTTTCACTCTTCTGAAATATTTGCGCTACAGAGATTTTACGTGTCATGCACAAATAAGGATTGGACTGACTAAAATAAAATTAAAAAATAAAATAAAATAAAGGGTTTGGTTTGATTTTCTTTTTTTTTCAGTTAATCAAGGACTAGGTAGGGCTTGCACTAAAGTCCTGGGCCCAGATACTGAAGCTGTAGAAAACAAGCAGGGAAACAATGTTTTGCAAAGTGGTGACATTAAGTCTGAGCTGCTGGAAATGGACGCTCGTGGTCGGCAATAAGAGAATAAGAGAGCGTCCAGAGGTCCGTGTGTGTCGGTACCCGTCCTTGAACAGAAACAATTCGGATTTAAACCGCCCCAGCCTCGGAAACCGCAGTGGAACTCCGAGAGGACCAGAACCCTTGCTCTCTCTCCCTCTTCTTTTTGTTTTGTAGAGGGCTGCTTCTGGATGAAAATTTCTCTTCCAGGAATCAGCTTTCTTACCTCAGGTGTCTGGCAGGAGGAGGGAGCAGCTGCCTCCCAGCCCCGCTCCCCACGCCAGTCCCACGCGTGGCCCCATGGGCCCTGCGTGGCAGACTGTGCGGCCTCAAATAGCCAAACAAACAGAGGGAAAAAAAAATCCAAGGAAAGAAAAAGAAAAGAATACAAAAATCCAAGCAAAACCAACAAACCAAAGAAGAAATTCCTAACGGAGAAGGTACGCATTTCGGCGGGGGATGCCCTTGTGAACCCGCCGGCCTCTCGCCACGGCCCTAAAAAGCACGTGGAAGGACGCCCTGTGTCTCCGAAAAGTTGTTTAAAACCTCAGCAGCAGAGCCCTGAGGGCACAGAGGAGCCCACCTGGGGACGCATCTCGTCTACTGTCTCCTCTGCGCCGAAGCACCGCTAAGATCGACCCGCTTTGCAGCCGCCTCTCCCCAAAAGGCATATCAGGATTATTCAGAGTTGTGAGTCTTTTGTTTTTAAGGGAGCAAAGTTTGCAGCCTCTCGCTTTCTACTGACAGCCCATGTCGCTTCTGCAGTGATGGCAAAGCCACTTGCAGGGCGGCTCGCCCTCCCCACGGCGACAGCGGGCTGTGGGGAGGCCAGGGCAGCCTGCGGATCTCGCAGAAGGACAGGAGAGTGATTGACAGGCTCCTAGGGAGGGGGTGGGAGGGGACCCAGAGCTGAGGGTCGCCTGTATTTGTTACTTGTTGAAATTCCCATAAAATTGAACAAGACCCCGCTCTCATAGGGGTTAAGTCAGGCTAAAATCCTCTTCGGTGTGGTCCAGCCCAGACTGTCTTTGTTTGCTTAACCTCTGGGACCCACGTTTAAAAGGGCTATTTGGAAAAATTCCCCGTAAGAGCCCAACATCTTTTACCCATTTTTGTGCTCGGATTTTTCTGAGCAGACATTGTCTGTAATCACCGACCGGGAAGGGGGTGAGGGGGTGGGAGACAGCCACCAGAAAACTCTTTCCCTCCGATTGCAGAAATATACTCTATCTGCTTTAATCTCTCTAGCATTTTTTAAGATAAGCGGGTGGTTTGGTGTTAGAGGGGTTAGGTTTGGTTGTGTTTTTTTTAATTCCCTTTTCCCCGCGGGTCGGGTTTAGAGGGTAATATTTGACGCCTTTATTTGATTACTCCCGCGGCGCGTCTCCGCGGAGCGCGGTTCACCGAGGCGGCGGCGATGCCCGGCGGCGCTCCCCGCCAAGCGAAGCCGCAGAACGGGGCGGAGGGACCAACCCTGTCGCCGGCACCGGGAGGGGGACGCGCGAGCCGGGACGGAGCCGGGACGGAGCCGGGCTTTCCTCGGAGTGCTCCTTCTTGGCACTGGGCAAGCAGGAGGGATGCTCGCAGCCGTGCCCACAGCGGCCTCCCTCAAACAGACTCCCTGTCCCGAAACAGAACAGCTCCAACCCACGCGTATTTTTTTCCCTCTCGCAGACAATGCACCTCTTTCTTCCGACACCGTGGTGGTCCGGGCTTCCCCCCGCGAAACCTTTGTCGCCTGCGAAAACCCCCTCGGGCGCCGCGCTCCCCGCCACCCCCGCCGCCCCTCCGCGCCCCTACCTGAGAGGTCGTCGCGGGGGCTCTGGTGCAGGTATCCCTGCTCCAGGGAGTAGGAGGGCACGCTGGAGTGGATGCCGGAGGAGGCGGCGTTGGCGGCGGGGAGGCCCTGCTGCTTTATGTAGGGCGAGGCCCCCGAGGCTGTCCAGTGAGCCGAAGGGCTCGTGTAAGGCGAGTGGCACTCGATGGCGCTCGCCATGGCCGGCGAAGAGGGCACGGGGCTGCTGCTGCTGTCGGGGCCGTAGTCCCCGTTGGCAGTCACCGGGCAGCTGGCCATGTAGGTCGAGCCGGGGTTGGGAGACATGTGTGGGACGTGGTGGCCGCCGCTGAGTCCCTCGTAGCCGCTGGCCATGGCGTTGGGCATCATGTCGAGGTTGTAGCCGTTGGAGTGGCACGCGAGGGAGGCGGGGGGCGCCTGGAAGTCGAAGCCTTGCGGGAGGATGGAGGCGCCGAAGCCCAGCCCGTTCATCATGCGGTACATGGGCTTCAGCGCCTGGCATTTCCTCCTGAAGCCGCGGGGCCGCCGTCGAAAGGAGCCCTCCTCGAACATGAACTCACTGGCAGGGTCGATGGTCCAGTAGTGGCCCTTGCCCGGGCGGCCCAGGCCCTTGGGCAGCTTGATGAAGCACTCGTTGAGGGAGAGGTTGTGGCGCACGGAGTTCTTCCAGCCCTGATAGGAGCCGCGAAAGAAGGGGAAGCGGGCCTGCAGGAACTGGTAGATCTCGCTGAGGGTTAGGCGCTTGGAGGGCGAGCTCTGGATGGCCATGACGATGAGGGCGATGTAGGAGTAGGGGGGCTTCTCGGGCCGCCGCAGCCCCGAGCTGGCCTTCTTGCTCTTGGAGGACGCCGCCGCCGCCGAAGAGGAGGAGGAGGTGGAGGTGGAGGAAGAGGAGGTGGAGGTCTCCAGGGCGGAGGAGGGCGGCCGGCTCATCTGGAGAGCTCCGGGAGCCGGGCTGCAGGAGCGGAGAGGGACGGGGGGCTCCAGCCGCTGCTGCCCGCTCTCGGTGGTCATCTGGCGGAGGGAGGGGAATGGGGCAGGGTGGGGTGAGG
>VZRF01010392.1:521192-555374 GCA_013396875.1 Vireo altiloquus | reverse complement strand
GGGGGGGAGAGAGAGGGGGGGGAGAAAGAGACCACCCCTTTTCCAGCTGGCCTCTGTCCACCCGTCATCTGGGCAAGAGGCGCTGCTGCTTCTGCTGCTGCTGCTGCCGCTGCTGCTGCGGCACCAGCCCCGGCTCGCTCCTGCTGCCGGCCTCGCACCGGTCCCTCTTACCGCTTTCCCGGGGTTTCCTCGGCCCCACAGGCACCGCGTTGCCCTCTGTTCCTCACACGGCCCCGGGGCGACGCGAGCGGCTGCCAGCCCTGAGTTCCGCTGGTGCCCTCCGGGACACACGGGCGCTGATGCCGTCGGGCGCGGGCGTAGATGGGTGTGAGGGGGTCGCCCACCCTGCGGAGCCCGAGGCAGTAGGGTTTACTGCTCCTCAAGTCTGCAAGACATCTGTTTTTTAAGGCTTTTCGCTACCCCTTGCCACCTCCCATGGCCCTATAAAATATCATTCGTTTTATAGAACAACAGGGGTAGAGTCCAAGCACCAGGGATGCGCCCTCCTTCCACGCCCCGGGGATGTTCCCCCGGTGCAGCGGGTGGGTCACGCGTGCTGGCAAACGCCGTTTGCCGGAGGAAACGGGGCGCCGGAGGGGGTAGGCCGACGGAGGCACAGGCCTGCTCACGAATGATGTAAGAGGCTCCAGAATTAAACTGGAGACGCAAGGAGGACGGCGGCAGGACAAGAGGCAGAGCATACAGAGATGCTGGAGCAAAGGAACGGGGGTGGGAAGGACGCGGGCAGAACGGGACGCCGTCTCAGCGTGCCTGCAGTGCTCTGTGTGTGTCTGTGTGTCCGACTGTCTCCAGTGCAGCTCCGTGCTGAGAGCTCGCTGGTGGGTACGGGCAGGGAGGGGGTGGGGCTGGTCCCAGACAGTGACCTGCAGTTGAGTGGAAGCAGGCTTTTTCCATCAAACTCTGCCTGGATACCACACACAGAGCCCAAGTGTCAGTTTACTGCCCTGAGCCCGGCTCCTTTTCCCTAAGCTCCACAGTAATTAGACAAAGAAAACCTAAATTAACTGAACAGGCGTCGACAGCTTCCTCCAGATCACCAGTGCTACATACATGGGAATGTGTCCGAAAATGGCTTGATTGTATCTGAGGATAAGCTAAGAAAAACACTACCAAGCCCGGCAATGTTTACGACACATTTTTAATAGAAAAAATAATCGCTCTGTCCATAGACCCCGTTTACCTTTCCTGAGACATCGATTTAAATTATTCCCATAAATAAAAAAGAAAAAAAAAAAAAGAAAAGGAAAAAGAAAGAAAATTGAAATCTATCTATCGATCGATCTATCTATCGTCTTATCTTTTTTTGTATCTGTTGTTCCCCAGAAAGGCAAGGAGGCCGATGTACGATTCCTGATCTCGTTGTAACGACCTGTTCTGCCTTTTTATTTATTTATTTATTTATTTATTTATTAATACCGTGGTTTTATATATAAACACCTTTCCTTGCTCTAGATCGGCGAACGAGAATGCTTTTTCACCTTACTCGGCGGGATGTCTGCCTAAATGTCATCTTCGGATGATGCGTCCAAGTAACCTTCAAGAGACCAAAGGAATTAAAGGCAAGGGGAAGGATCGTTGCCTGCCCCCGGTTCAGACAGTTCCTTTTGATCACTAGTTTTAGTCGAGCGGGAAAAATCGTTTACCCACAACACAAGATGCCACGACGTACCAGGGTGTCACTGTTTTCTCGGCAGTGCGAGACAGGACAGACAACGAAGAAAAGCCGGGAAAGGCAGCCCTGTGCTGCCGCACAGCCGCGTGCTGCTTCAATCCTGACTTGACACAGTTCTCATACGAGAATCGTGGCTAACACATCAAATCTTCTACCTGTTAGCAACGTCCTCTTCTTAGCAGCAGATGCTTGTTTGAAACACAGCATTAAAAAGTCTCCAAGACGTGATCCTGATACTTTAAAAGAAGATTTAAATTGCCTATGATTAAACAGAAGTGCATTTGCTGCTTTGTGGAGATGTTTATTTTGGTTGGTGTATCCATTTCTGAGCTGATCCTAGTTTCGGAGCACAACTGGTTTGTTTTACCAAAGTATACGGAAATTAAACTTTTTGGCAGATTTGGTTACTCATATGTTGTTGTATAATCATAGTTTTTATTCTAGGAAATCTCTTCATTATTGCGGTTTCAGTTTCATGTTCATAACACAGTCCCCTCTGCTTCGTGAGCTAAATGAAGGAAGTTAGACTAAACCAGTTAAGAAAATGGGAGACAAATATGAAAGATAAATGTTTACGGTTATCTTGGAGTCCCTTTTGCCCCCCTCTTTTTGTTCTTTTTCTGTTCTTTTCCTACGTTTTTTAACTGCGTGCTTCAGGCTCTTTCCTCTCCTCTGAGGTTCTGCAGATGAGAAGCGTTTTTTCAATTAAAGCCGAGTCTGAAACTTAAACAAATCCCTCCAGTATTGTAAAAGTGCGTTTCCTTAAGCCCTGGAGGATTTTCCTCCAACTGTCAGTTTCAGGGTGCCTGGATTTAGATCTCGATCTGTGGCGACTGACAGAGATCCCTTTCCGCATGAGGGGCATGAGGGCATTTTAACGAGCTGGAAGGAGCCTTGCAGCCGCAGTGGAACGCCCAATTCCCGGCCCCGGCGGCCCGGGGCGACCACCTGGAGGGTGTGGAGGGGGGCAATCCCACCGCGGTGGAGGGAGCAGAAAGGCCGGGATGGGAAGGGACTCTCAGCGGTCTTGTACAGTCCTTTGTGCTGCTCCCGGGACCTCTCGACATCTCGAGACCTCTGGCAGTAGCCGTGCGATCCCGATGTTTGTTTAGAGAGGTTTTCCGCTTTTTTTTTTAACACCCCCCCCTTCCTTTTTTTTTTCTTTGCATACGCAATGAACAGCAGGCGTGACTCTTTATAGACATCTCCCTGAAGGCTGCCATCAGGACCCTTCTCCCCAGCTCCTGTTGAAGAGTCGGTCTCTCCCTCCTTTCCCGAAGCAGAGGAAAAGGGGAGATGATCACGATAATCCGAGGTGTTGAGACACCTCCCATCTCAAGGGTACACAAGGACATTCAGCGCAAATGCACTGCATTTTCCCATGTGGAAAAAACAAAAACACCAGCTCGACTCCAAAAGCTCCAGACACTCTCCTTGCACAGTACGGGCACTTCTGGTAGCATTTTACACGGGATCACCTGGGGTATCGCCACATGGGTTTGGCTGGCTTTCCGTGAAGATACCTTTAGAAATGTTTCGGCAGTGTCTGAATGTGGGACAAAGCTAAGCCTGGCACAAGATACCTACATGAATGTGGTGATCGTAAAATCACAGGGCCGCACGTTTCCCTTTCCTCCCTGCTACCCAGCTCTCCGGGCCGGGGCAGTGCCCGAGGACGGAGAGAAAGACCAGGCGGGAAACAAAGTTTGGGCGAGAAGCCAGCCGAAGAGCAGAATCTATTTGCCTTTAGGGAACTGTGTTCGAGGGGAAAATCGGCCTCAGCAGGTGGGAGAAGAGGCTCCGCTGAACTCTCTCACGCTGGACCCGCAGGACCCTGGCTCCCGGGGGCGTCCCGCAGGGAGCCGGGACTCCGCGGGCCTCAAGGGCCGGAGGACCCCGCGGAGGGGAAGTGCGAGCATTGAACACCGGGGACGAGAAATATCCGCCCCCCGCCGCCCATCCCATCCTCCCCCTCCGGACAGGTCCAGCTTTCACAGGCGTTTTGTCTCTTCAGCGGGCAGAAAAAAAGTTTCTCAGCCTTTAGGCTTTCCGAGGGACACCTACGCCTAAGGTTTTGTTGCATTGTTAAGCCCCAGCTCTCCCAGCCCTCCGCCTCCAAGACTGCCTGCATCCCCTGCATCCCACCCCAGCCTCATCACTGCCCAGGAGCAGTGGCAGACAGACACCCTGCGAATCTGAGGTGCCCGCACTGCGTCTGACCTCCCTAAACACAGGGTTCAGCCAAGTCTAATTCCACCAAGCTGCGCCAGGGCTGTGCAGGGCCCCAGCGGGCAGCTTGTACCGCAAGCCCTTCTGTGCTTTCTCCGCGGTCCCAGGATGGTGGGACACGGGAGAAAGAGGGTCCCCCGATGTGGGGTAAAGCAGGGGCTCCGACTGGCGGAGGGGACCTGGCGGCCCTGGAAACAACATGGGGTTTGAACAGCTGGCCGGAGCTGCGCGGACACCGCGGCGATTAAACCTGCACAGAGACAGGCTCCTCGTGTAGTAACAGCGCTGGTTTTGTGTCAGCCCCGGAGTACTTCCACCGAGTGTTTTTGTGCGTAGACTTTGCGTTTCCTATACCAGATGACAATGTTAAAGATTTTATCCCCTCCCATCTCTGCGGAGCTCCAACTGAACTTCCCGGAGCATCAAAATAAACCCCCTACAGCGGTCAGGATATAGGTCACCTCTCTAAAAGGAAACACAACCCTTCCAAAAATATAAAACATCTTTGACGTAGAAAAAAAAAATACTCTTTTGTCTCCGAGCATCCTCTGTCGGTGTAAATAAAACGTGACAGGCGCGGGGGTAAAATAAGCAGCGGGATGTTTCGAGATCAGAGGAGAGGCGAAGTCCCGGCGCAGTGCGGGCAGCCGGGCGGCGGCAGCAGCAAAGCAGGGGGCTCCGGGCAGGTGGAGGCTCTGCCGCGTCCCCGGGAGGAGGCAGGCTGAGGGCTCGGGCAGACCTCCGAGGGAATGCTGCGAAAGACGCGCGTGGGATCCGATACCCTCCACCCCTTCACATCCTGATTGATTCTCTGTGGTAAAGGTCGCGCAAGTGCCAGCAGCGCCAGTGTAAAAAATGTTAGCGGCAGTCCTTGCAGGGATTCATCGTGTCTCTGCAAGGCTGTAGGAAAAGCCCCCCCGTCTCCCGATCCTGCCCTGCATACCCCGTTGACAGCCGCGAATAAGGGCAAACACGCTTTGGCCCGAGATCTGAACACACGGCACCTTTTTGACTGGCTTCTCCCCCGCCCAAGTTTACATTCCGATCAAATGAGATTTCTAACTTTACACATTGTCAATAATTTTCATACATGCGCCGACCTTAATTACTTTCCATACCATTTGCAGCAGACAAATAGTTTCAGCGAGGGAGCCAGCGGTGGCCCCGGCCCCGGCTGCGCTTTTCTCCCTGCTCTCCGCCGCCCCCCCAGGAAATCCCCCCTCACGCCGAGCCCTCTGGCCGCCGCCGCTCCCGGCGGGCCGGCATCCTCTTCCCGCAGAAACCCGCGTGGAAAGCTCCGCGGGACGCCCCGGGCTCCAGACAGGGGGGCTCGTCGGTGGGCAGCGGGGGGAGCCCTCGCGGGGCTGGCTGGGACCGCAGAGGTATCGGCAGCATCGCAGGGTGTGTGAGGGTGTTTTCATTTCGGAGGAAGAAGGGCTCGGAGCGATGCACCCAGCCACCAATGCGGCCTCGCCGGGCGACCCTGTGAGCCCCTGGGCAGCGCCTCGGCCGTGCCCGCAGCCCCGGCCCCGCTGCCGGGGAAAGCACTAATCAGGAGCAGGTTTCCCCGCTCTCTCCTTTCCTCCTGGCCGCCTCTCCTCCCCGTGCCCCCCTCTCCTTTCGTGAGAGGTTTGCATTAATTTTTAAGTAAAGCCCATAAAACATAACGACCCGCTCAAAGGTAGGGCAGACTTACTGAGTGCCGGATTATTACATGATTTACGAACATAGTTTGGAAAAAAGTAATAATCCAAGATCGCACCTCAGGAGCGAGCCTGCCAGGGCCGGGCACGGCTGCTGTGGCCGCGGTCCCGCTACCTCCCGCCTCAGCGACCCTCAGCAAGGCCGGTTCGAGGTGCGAGAGCAGGAAACCGTAAAACAGATTTTAAATGTTTTAATTAAAAAAAAAAATGTGTGTGTGTGTGTGAGTTTACAGGCTGCATCAAAACGCCTCTCCCCGCTCCGTATTTTACACGTATTTTACACCGATACCTCCAAAGCCCCGTGTCTGCTACGATCCCTCCCCACCAGATCAAAGGGGAAGGGGGGAGCGATAGAGCCTCCGGGGTCCATGTCCCCCCCACTCCCATCACCCTTTCTCGCTTTCCCTCCTCCATCCGGGAGGCTTTATTGATGAGCTGCCTTCGAGCCCCCGCACGAAATGTCCCTGAAGAGTTTAGACAATTCATCAGCCATCACTTTCGGTATCTGCTTCCTCCCTTTCAAATACAATCCTCGCACACCATGCACGGAGGGGAGGGGAGCAGACTCGAGACCAGAACAGCTATATAATCAACGTCAAAATGATACCATTGACCTTTCGGAATCATGGAGTCCCGGCCAAAAAACCCCTCCTCATGATTTATTTTTCCTTTTTTAATTTTTTTTTTTTTTTTAACTTTCACTGCCACCCCATTTACACCATTATTGCTTGCTTTCCCAAACTCATTATGGCTTTGTAGCTCGGTGGGTTCAGCTCCTCCACGGCACTAGAGGAGCAAGAAAAGGAAAACACAAAGTGAGGTTTTAAAACGATGTCCTTGCAAGCTGTCCACCTCCTCCCCGCAGGGGAGGGCGAGGAGGGAGGGACCGGGGGAGCACCGGGGGGTGCGAGGTGCCCCGGGGGGGGACCCCCGGCCCCGCGGCGGCCCGGGATCTCCGCTGGGTGGCGCTGGGACGCTGGGAATGCGGGAATGCGGGAATGCGGGAATGCGGGCTCGGTGTCCCTCACCTGCCGGGACAGGGACCCGGGAGCCCCGCCCGCCCCCCCCCCCCCCCCCCCNNCCCAGCCCACCGCTCCCCGCCAGCCCCAGCCCCGCAACAGCCCTCCCGCAACAGCTCCCGAGCCGCACCCCTCTCAAAGATACCTCTACATCGATGTTTTTCACCCCCTGTTCAGATGAATTATGCCACTGGGTGGAGAGGAAGAGGAGGGACCCCTTCGATTTCAAAGGCCCCCTTGTTTGGCTCTCATGTCATCCCTACCGATAACGCCAGCCCTGCCTGCTTCTTGCCATGAAAATAAATTCCCAAGCTGACAGGGGGAGAGGGGCGGCCCCCACCCGGGTCCTGGTCCTCCTCGCCACCAGGCTGGGTTTAAACATCCCACATCACTCCAGAAGCGAAAACTCTCGCCTCGGATTTGTCCCAGGGCAGAGTAATATCCTCTGGTTATAAAGATCTGCTATGCCTTTTAAACACGAGGCTGACATCACACATACATTATATGTTCGTCTTTATTAAAACTTCTAGAGAAGTTTTTATTGTTTGGACCGAAGGGAGAGGAAGGGTGAGATTTGTTGGGAGGAATGGTGCTGGTTATGTGGACCTAAATAAACCTCTTGCTCTGGGTCTGGGCAGTGAGAAGGGAGCCTGGGGCTACCTCTGCCATCGCCAAAGGGGGAACCTGGATGCCAGGAACCCCGGGCAGTGGGCACTGGCTGCTTTTCCCCCGAAGTCTCTCAGGGGCAGTCTGGCACCGACTGTCTGGAAGGAAATAATGCTTGGGTGCAAAAAGCCATTTGGATGGCACCAGAGAAGAGGTAGAAAAATGTCCAAGTCGATGCAGTCATGAAGGCATTTTACTACTCTTCTGCCAGCCCAGACAGTTTAAAGCTGCATATGACATGCAAAGCAATGGATCTGTTCCAACACTAGATATAGTTAAATTCCCTCTTCTTCCTTGTCTTCAGTCTTCCGAAAAACAAAAAGGCAAATAAAAATAGGATAAAATGGATTTGAGGGAAAAATTTTCTTTACCATTTTTTTATTTCCTTTCCCTAGTCCTCATTCTTCTTCATGAAGAGAAAAGAAATGAAAAGAAAATACTTTCATCTTCCCACCCTGCTTGAGGGTTACTGATGAGGGAGCCTGCACATGATGAAGACAGACCTCCCCAGAAGCAGAGCAGGGTCTGCATCAGAAGGGAGCTGCTGTGGAGTCAGACGAGGGCAGTAAGGTGGACACCCACAGGCATGCTGACTGAGGGAATACATCAGGCTGAGTGACACAAGGAGGTGGCCAAAGGTGTGGGACGAAGGTCTGGCCAGCAGACCTCAGGATGGAGGGGCAGCTCTCGTGGTCAGAACCCGGCTCCATCTCCAGCTGTCACCCCAGAAATCCAATATCATGCATGAAAGATACTAGGAGGGCAAATTAATGCTCTGGGAGTTTACAGCTTTCTGGATCTCATCAGAGCGCTTCCCAAACTGTGTCCAAGGAAATGCATTCCATACTCACTGTGTAGAGGAGTCCTCTTCTAGTTGTATGTCCAGCCACAGGGCAATGCAGCTATGGAGTGCAGCAGGAATTGACAGATGCTCTTGTAGCACAACAAATACACAGTGGGGGAAATTGTGGGGAGCCTCTGATTCAGTCTGCACATGAAAACTGATCTCTGTCCCCCCTTTTCTAGAGGCTCTGCATCGAAAAAACAGAGTGCATCTTCACGGGATAGAGGCTGTTTCCTGCATTCTGGGAAGACATTAGCTAAAGTGTCTTGTGGCTAACCATGCATCTGATTATTTCAACAGATCAGACATACTGGCTTGGAGGCTGAAGACATATAAGAAA
This sequence comes from Vireo altiloquus, assembly GCA_013396875.1. NCBI lineage: Eukaryota > Metazoa > Chordata > Aves > Passeriformes > Vireonidae > Vireo > Vireo altiloquus. The sequence continues at coordinate 546,880 of VZRF01010392.1, read as the reverse complement.
GAGCCAAGAAATAAGTGAAGCAACAGCCATGAAGATGATGAGAGGCAGAGATTTCCCCCAGGGTAGGCAGCTCTGCTGCTTCACATGGTACAGAGGACAGAAAGTCCTGTATTCATTCAAATTCAGCTATTCAAATCCTGCTTAATTTTAATTAGGCTTTTTCTCCCTCTTCTACTGCTAACTCTTCTACACTTTTTGTTCTCATGAAAGAGACAGAAAGAAAAGAAAAAAAATCCCATGGGCCTTAATGGAGCAGGAGCTTATCTGTTTAACAGAAAATATAAAATCTTTTGCTCTCCAAATTGAATCTTATTACAAATTCACTCCAAGAAACACCCGACCCAAGAGGATATGGCCTTTTCTCCTGGATAGAAGAATGCTAGTGAAGCAACTGATTGGGAGATGAATCTGTTGCCAAAGTTGTCCTGCCAGTAACTAATTTATTCTCCGAAGCATAACTTATTCCAGCTCTTGAAATCTGCAGTGTGGATTCAAGGGGAAATTGGCTCACAGAAGGTAGCAGGTTCAAGTCTCTGAGCTTCACATAGAAATATGGATCTGGTGCTGAGGGTGAAGATGTTATTTTCTTTAAAAACTTGAGCACTTGTAGCACTCTGGCACATCCATCCCACCAGGACATCCAGGTGTAGAAAAAACTAGAACTGATATTTGTGCACATCCGGATCATGTCTCAATGGCTGTCTTTTCAACTCATCTCTGATTTTATTTTAAAGTTATTTCTTCTCAGAGATTGGACCCAGCCCTACAAAGTGGCACATTCCCAGATAAAAGTTATGAGCAACAGGATTGCTATCAATTACTTAGTTCCTAAATGGAAAACCATAAAAGATTTTATATATACTGGTATAAACACATATGTTTGCATGCGCACACAGCCTTTACCTTTGTATCTTTATATAGGCATACATATAGCATATACCTAAAACATTTGTATGAACTCACAAGCAAGTGCAGTCCAGACAGGCTGTGTGTTAAAGGAACAAGTGCCATGTACAGTTATCTTTCTTTCCCTGATGTTTCCCTCAGCTGTGGCTCACTCCAGTTCCAACAGAACTACTGAGAAATGTCAGGACGACCAACACCAAGGTGAATCTTAGCTATCCCATTTTGAAAATGGTATTTATGCATGAGGTGGGCCTGATATGACTGCTTGTGTCTTGGCAGACTGGATGCATTGGTGATCTCTGCTACAGATGAGTAAAATGTGGCAGCTAAGTATTTTCCATGTAAGTGAATGGGTGCTGCCTTCGTTTTACAGGGTTGGAGGGATGTGATAGAAATTTGCCTGGTTTGTGCCTTGATCACGTTCTTCATGCATACTGTTGCCTTTTGGGACTTGCATGTTTTGATGGTATAGAGGAATTCTCAGACCTCAAGGACTTTTTTCATCTTGACATTCATTTTCTGTTGCCACCTGAGTGGATCATTAAGTACCTTGAATTGCTGACAAATTGCTTGCTGCCTCTGAGTACATCTGGTGAAGAAGGAAGCCCAGCAGAAGCAGGAGGGAGGAGAGTTGAAAGACTGAGACAAGAGTGAACACACCAAAATGGCTGCGGAGAGGAAGGAAAAGTGTAAAAGCTTGTGTGACTAAATAAGCCAATCATAAAACTAAAACTCAATTCTAAAACCAGAGTAATCTTGATGGACAGGATAATAGGATTGTTTGTTATCCCATTTGCCTTGATTTTCTACTCACTTCTGCTGCAATAAACAAGGAGTTATTCAGATAAGTTAATGAAACTGTGTTAGCGCTAGTCTGGTATACAGAGTTTATTGAAGCCAATGGAAATTTTACTGTGAACATGAGTAAAAGCAGGGAAAAAAAAAAAAAGAAAGTGTAAAGCTTTCCTCCATTTTGCGTGTTGTTTATACAGCAGAATTTATCAGTAGTAATATCTCAGTGCGATTGGAACAATGAAGGCGCATTGAAAAAGTGGAAGTGGTGGGGTTATTTTTGGGCTCCTGCCACTGGGTGCAGTCCATCTCTGAGGTTGTGCGCTGGTTCCCCATGAAACCACCATGAGAGGGTGTTCAATTGGTCTTGCTGTCAGGAGTTGGGGTGGAGTTTGAAGTAGCTGACAAGTGCATTAGAAAAAATAAATATAACTGGAATGCTTGGGAAGTTACCTCATCCAGAGCTAGAAAATAATTTGGACTGCTGTGAGAAGGAATATTTGAAAAAAGATTATTCAGTAGGGAAATGCTTGGATTGGCTATTAATCCCCAGTGCTGAGCATATTTTTCTATATTTCTGTAATTATATTATTGCCAGCTACTGTGGGACAATTGACAAATAACATCTGGTCACAAAGCCTGTTCAGGGTGATGGAAAAATCACTATTGCAGCAATTAAAATGCTTAGAGCCAAAGAATAAAACAGCATGCAGCAATCAAATAAAACAGAGCATAATCCACAGCCAACAGTTTTTCTCCCTCAGTTTTAAACAGAGCAGTGCCAGTCCTGCTTGTAACAGACTCACTGCTTTCTCAAGTGGTTCCTGCAGACCCTCCTGACACATTAAACTAACCAGCACTTTTGCATCACATTCTGCTCAATCCTAGATGGGGCTTCATCACAATTGTTCTGTTAAGAAATACATGTTAACATTAACACTTCAGTCTCTTTGATAAAATACCTTTAGATTTAGAAAGCTGAAAATATGTTTGTTCATTGCTGGGTTAAATTCTTTGCTGTCCCTCTCTTTCCTTGATTTGCATCCTCTTCGTTTGTTTGTTTTGTTTGTTTTTTTTTTTAACATGTGTGAATGGGGAGTGAAAAGAGGCTAGTGAAAATTGCTTTCAGGTTGTCTTATTTCTGAACACCTTATCCATATGCTTAATTTATAAGTTAGTTGATAACTTGTGCATAAAAATAAATATCTCCCAGCTACCCCTGTACATATATGTAATCCTATACCTAACACATATGAAGAAATATGAGTGGATGTTTACAACTCAAGCCATCTGATTTTTTCAGTTTACAGGAACTGTTTCAAAGATCTGTTCAATAGCTGAGGTGTATACATCAGTAGAATGATTACCTTTAAACTTTTGAAACAATATTTCAGCAACAATTTCCTTGTCTACAACTTTACAAGGCTGTAAATAGCCCCTGTGTACATAATGAATTCTGACATCATAGGCCAGGGTTCTTATACACAGCAGGTTTTCCAGAACTTTTATGAGCAAGTTACACCTTGAGGCAAAACTAAACCCCCCAGCTTCTATTATAAATGTTACAATAAAATGTTCCTTTGAGTTTTCCTAGAGCTCAATGTTCTGTCTTTCTTCCCGTTCCAAGTCATTCTTTCTGTGCTGTACACGGATTCGATACATGAAAAATGTGTTTTGCTGCAGACATATTGGATATTAGGTATTGTTACAAGGTGTTTTTTATGGCTAGGCTTGCAGGACCAACGTAACAAGGTGATAAAGAACAAAATCTCTTGCTCTCACAACACTGTACTCATGGCTGTTCCTATTCCTACATGATCCATTTGTGATGATTTTATTTATCCAAATGCTGGGTGTAAAAAAGTCCCACTATGTCACAAGCAAGGACTGGGAGGAGAAAGAGTCAAACGATTTTTTCAAAAGATTAAATAGAGACAGGCAGAGATAGGCTTGCAATGAAACTATTCCTTGTAGCCCGTGTTTCTTTTCAACCACTGCTGTGGCAAGCCCACCTAACAGTGCTGTTCTAGGTTCCTTCATTTTCCACCACAAAGCTGATGCAGCTGTAAACCTCTTTCTTTCTCTTCTGTTTTCCCACAGTAATTCCAGGCTTCGAGAACACAAACAAATTGAACTAGATAAAATACTGATGTGTGCAATCTCCTTTTGATCACTAGAGCTGTTCCCAGCAGCTAAAAGTGATCTTGGTTAGAGAAAATGAGGAAACATCCCTTCTGTCCTCTGCATTGTCACTGGGCGAGTCACTTCAACGTAGATTTCTGAGCACTAGACTAGCTAAAGGGTGGGAACAGTTGAATTAGCCAAGAAAGCACTTCAAAAAATGCAAGCAGACTGCATGCCTAGGTGAAAAATGCAAATGGTATCACATCCTCACTGTGTAACATCCCTTCACAGAAAGGATTTAGTGTAGAGCATGACCAACACCTGACTGTGCACACAAAAAAGAAACCTAGGCAGGGCGAACTGAAGGTATTTATACAGTCAGCTGCTTACTGAATGTGTGCTGCTCACAAATAGCCATGCAAAAAACTGCTATTCCTGCTTTTGACCCTAATTTCCCCTTCTCTTTCAATTCTGTGTCTGCGCTTATATTTCTGGCATCCCCTGGTATGAATTACCCTATTCCACACTGAGGCTATATGTCTAAGGCAGAAGAGCTTGATTTGCACAATCCCTCTGTGCCTTCAGGTTGAAAAGCTGTGGAACATGTGGAGCTACTTTTTCTTTGGATTCCATTTCACCTTGGTCTGTGGAAAAGCAGAGTTCTCAGGTAAGAGGATTAAGGCAAGTGGAGGCAGCACCACCTAGCTAGTGCTGCTAGGGCAGAAAAAATCACTGCAAATCTCAGTCAGGAAACAGTTTTTTTAGCAAGCTGATACTCTTCTCCTTTTACAGACTCATCAAACGAACATCAAAATGATGACACAGTTTTCCTTGGCCCATTTCCTATGGCAGCAAAGCATCTTCCCAGTGTTGCCCCTCCACCTCCGCAGCACGCTGTAAGTTTCATTGTTGCTGAAGTAGGTTATCTAGAGGTCAGTAGGCTAACAGGGTGTTTGGATTTCCTAAAATTGTGCCTGTCCTTAAATGTGGCAAATCGGATTGTTTACACACCACTCCGTGAGCCTGGACTGCACACTCAAAGCTGCATACAATGCTGCTATTTCTGCTTCCCTGCTCCCTTCCCCCTCAGCATAGGTATTCCAGCTTTCTGTGGGGGGGCTCATTAGGGTTCATAAAACACAGTAAAGAACCTGGTTGGAGACACTTGTAATTCTACAGGTCCACCATGTGGGATACGCAATAAAAAAAATTGCGNCATAAAACACAGTAAAGAACCTGGCTGGAGACACTTGTAATTCTACATGGCCAATAAAAAAAATTGCATAGCTGGAAAGAGATGTCCTCAATAAAAGACTTAGTTGAAAGCAGCCCTGATGGTCATAGTGGTATCAAGAGGAAGGGACTACCATGACACTAAGGTTTGAATTTGTTTCCTCTGACACTGATTTCCTGTATGGCTTTGAGCAGCAAGGCACTTAATTTCTTCAGAGCTCTGTTTCCTATCCATAAAATGGGGACAAGAAGATTGCTTTTATTTTATCGCATATTATTTTACCTATTTGGACTGTGAATCCTTCAGCAGAGAACCTGTCTCTAGCTGGCTGACACCATCCATGTGGATGGCTGTTTAAGGTGCCAGCACTACCCTGTCAAAAGGCAGGCAATATCTCTGTTCTCTAATGCTGTTTTGGGGTTCAAGAGGGTTTTATTATGAAGTGCAAGAGTGAGTGTTACATTCTACTCCTCTTCCTAGATCAGTAAAAAAGCCCCTTTGCAAGAGCTCACGTGCTTTATTCAGGGCCCTTCTGGGGCTTCAGGAAGAACTGCTTTATTCCTATTTACCCCAGTGTACTTCCACTGAGGTAATTTCACTCTCTTCACAGGTATTTTACCTTCTGTTTTTTCCTCAATAAAAATATACCCTAAAAGAGTGACCCAATTCGTATTCTAAATTAGAAACTTTCCACTAATGTCAACAGCTTTGGACTGGGTATGAGAAGCAAGGAAGAACCTCCAACAATAATTTTTTACTTCTGAAGTAGTAATAATCATAAAAAAGTTCTAGTTCTAGTTGAAGAGAGTGACATTTCTATGGCTTTTTGCTCTTAAATGCAATATTCAAACTCAGTCTTAACTTTGGCTGCTGTTCATTGAAAATACAGCATAACACAAACACTTAATACTCCTACTACATTTTCTTGCCCATTTGTGTCATGTGGATAATGTTAGAAATCACACATTACTTTACTTACAGATTAACACTCAAACATTATGTGTAAGAAAGGTCTTAGGTGAGTGATAAAATTTTGGGCCAGAAGAGGACAGTTTAGGTGAGGCTGAAAAATCACAAGAATTTTCAAAACACCTATGTCTATGTCAAGGGTACAGAAGGTTAAGGAACTTTTACTGGAATATTAAAACATCTTACAAAGTTCACACTGTTCTCTCTTTTTGTCATGGCTTCCTATCTTCTCCTTCCTTCTGTGCATGCCTGGCACCCATCCTGGAAACCACCACTGGGGTGAGCAGTAAGTAGTGCGAGGGATCCATATACATGTAGAAAACATTGAGAAAATGGCAAAGTAGAAGCCATTCCAATAACTAATGCCCATCATATCACTTCCAATTTTGCCTGTATCAGACAGGTACACAAGAGATACCATGGCACTTAGAACTACACTGGGGACAAGGGATCTAACATCCACCCCAAACCCACACTTATATAAACATGAGAGACCACCCAAAGGATGATCACCACCTGCCTGCTGTTCTGAGAGAATGTAAGGCCAGGCTGAGTGCATCCAAATGCTCTCAGCCTGAGCAGCACAGTTCTTTTCAATGTACTGCTGATTAAGGCAACCATAAAAATGAAGGTGGCCCACAGAGCTGGGGTAGTGGTCATAATGGAATGTGTTCTATGGCCCAGGAGGTTGCTGTAGCACTTGCTATGTGGCTTTTAGAATGACTAAATATTTGCTGAGTAGCTGCAGTGTGAGTTGTTCCAATCCCCTTTGAGCAACCTGGGAGAGACAGAAGAAAAGGAGTTGTCATCTTTAGCAGAAAGTGACCCAATGTACGTTTGAGAACTTATTGTTTTCTAGCTTTTGTAACACATGGCTTAGTTCTTGGTATCTTTGAAGTTATGTGTGATTCTTTATCAATATTCTGTTAATTAAGAGCAATTGAGGCAGAAGTTGTGGATAGGACAAGCTGTGATTTTGTATGCGAGCTTGTGAATGACTTTTTGCAGGAGAAAAGGCAGAAGAGGTGCCATGAGTGCACCATCTATATTGAGAGATGAGAGGTCACTGGTGGTCAGAGAGGTTGTTGATGATCAGTGGTAGGCTTCTGAAGGGCACAGAAATGGTCCTCATGTTGCTTCCCCTGTAGTTCTGTGCAGTAGGAAGTGCTTAAGCTGGAGACATCATGGGAAGGTGAATTGTGATAGTGTTTCTTTGACTGCTTTTTCTTATGTCAATGCAGAGTAACCACAGCCAGGTGTGATCCTACGCAAATGGGAAAGTTTGGTGCTTGGGGGTATCACAACTCCTCACCTTGTAATTACAGAGTCAGGCAGGAACAGGTAGGTGTCAGAGTGGATTTTGTGGCTGAGCAAAGGGACTGGATAGAGTTGCTCTGTGTCTGCCACTCATGAACTTAGTGTGCTTCGAGAAAGAAGAAATAAAAGATGATGTCCAGTTAGTTAAGCAGGGAGAAAGGACTTCTAGGCAAATGACAGAACTGGGCTTGAAAAGACTTTTGCTAAGACTCCACAGATAAATGAGTATCCTGACACCTGTTGGGGGTAGAACGGGGAGCCTTATAAAAGCCATCAGAGAAACGAGACTGAGAATAATAGGGCAGTGAAGTGAGCACTTGGGATCTTTCTACACTAATGCTAAGGGTATGGCAATTAAAGAAAAGTATTCAAAGCCTTAGACCACAGCCAAAAATAAGTTAGAAGAGGCATTGCAGAAACCTGGCAGATGGATTCTATGACTACTGTATCCCAATAAATTGCTGTGGAAAGGAGATAGGGAAAAAAGAGAAGGATTGCAACAATTTTAGACTTTCTCTAGAGAAGAAGAGATGAGTACCTAGTTTACTGGATACTTCAGAGAAGTAAAAGTAAAGATACATAAATCTTCTGAGGTCACAAACTGAAGGGAGGTCTTAGAGGAGAATCTAGTTTTGAGTAACTATTAGAATAATTTAAAAGGTAGTTAATGAAGGAGTTTTTAATAAAAAAATATTACAGGATAAAACTAATCAAAACTTTGGAGTGTGCTGAGAACAATTAACCGTAGGAATGTGGCAGAAGAAGATGCTATTTCTGGCTTTTATTTGAAGAAGCTGACAAAGGATCTGAAGTTCTGAGGTAATTTAAGTGAAGAGGATCATCTGAAATAGCTTGAAAATGGTGGTAGTAAAGTACCTGAGCTCCAAGGAGAGGTATATATTAAAGCAATGGAGGGGGACAATTGACTTAAAAAAAGCTGCCCTCACCAGGCTGCTTAGTGGGACTTTAACAAGGTATCTGTCTTCTAAATCAAAGGTAATGAGTGTTAGCTGATTTGGTCCCCACTTGTGTGTTCCTTTTTAGTCCTAAGTCTCTATTTCTCTCTTATGCTCCTGGCTCTGTGTAAAATTACATTTACTGTTCATCATCTTGAGGTGTTTAGTGTTTCCCATATGCATAAACCCCCAAAGTTAAGTAAAGAATTCTACAAATAACATTCACCAGGTCCTTCAATTGTTGAGAAGGGTGGGTCGGGGGGAAGGAAGGAAAGGTAAATCATGATTTCTTCTAGTTATGAGCACAGCCTGAATAATTTAGTTTGTTCTACTTAATACATAGCCAATTAAAGTTACTTCAGAAGATCCTCTAGTGTGGAACTACCAGTGTGTTGTCCTCTGGAGTGGAGAACAGAGGAGTATCCAGGTGTGTCTAGGTGTTATCTTAAAAGACACCTGCAGGCTGCAGTGTTGCCTTGATTATCTGCACACCTCTACAAAGGCTCTGCTTCGTTTTTTTTCTTAATGGTATGCCAATTGCTGGTTGTAGAAACTGGAGCCAGGAGAAAGCCAGCAACCTGGCTCTAAACGAAGACAATACCAGTTAGACACTTCAACTGGTGTCGCTCAAGCTAATGGGGGAGAAAGAATAATGTGGGTGTTTTGTCAGTTCTGATAGTAATGTGTCTGTTCCTACCAAGTAGATCCAAGAGACACAAGGTTTGTAAGGGCTGCTGATGTTCTGATTGAAAGCAAAACCCATCTTGGCTTAGAAAGTGCCTTTTCCTACAAGTGCCTGCAGATTCCCTCATATTAAAAGATGTTTAGCTTTGTGTCCAAGAAGTTACATTGAATTCTGTCTTATCCTTTCATTTGAAAGCATATGTCTCAAGAACAGAATGAGAGTCAGAGATGTTCTGTAGGAATAGCTCCTCCTTTTGTAAGAGTAGATAATAGAAAAGGGAAAGTTTTGAATCTCAGATTTCCAGTCTGTGTAGAAAAGGGGTAGCATGTCCAGGGAAGAGCATGGAAGACAGGCACTTAGGAGAGGCAAATTATTTGGGTAGGGGGAAGAGAAGAATCCCCTCTTAACTGGGGTTTGTGTGGGTGTGAAGTTCTTTATTCTGATTCTTGATTGCAGTGTGACTTTGCCTAGTGCATGGCACAGGTATCACACTTGCTGGGTCAGATTTGGACATCACAGAACCAGAAGATGGGGCACCTCCCGTGCCTTTATGGAAGTGAGCTCCTGGGCAAGTCCTTGGTAGATCCAGTCCCCAGACCTACTGCAGGCATAAGTCAAGGCATGCAGACCAGCATCTCCTTGTGCTACTGGTCTCTGTTCTGCTGAGTGGAAACCAAAAGGATTTAGAAATGGAGTTTGGAAGCTTTGGCAGGACTCTTGGCTGTCCAGCACTACAAATCCTTCTATTGAGAAAGCAGTTAACAAGAAGAAATTGCACTCCACTGAGAGGTGCCCACTGCTGTGTTGACCTGATTAATTTACCCAACAGTGTCTGTGGAAGGACAAAGTGTATGTTGGAGAAACACTGTGCAGCTCTTGGCTGATGCCAGGCTCAGGGCTTACAAACTGCCCTGAGAGAGCTGTGGACTAAAGGAGAATTATGAACCTGGAGAGACCGAGGGTGTTCTGTCAGTCCTGAGTGGTGTTACTGTTAGATGAGGATCTGGAGACGTCAATGTCGCAAACATGTTAGAGGCATGGAAATCAAGCAAAGTCCCAGGTTAGTTGGCCCACGAGGACTGTCCTGCTCAGTTGCAAGGAGACTTCTATTGGAGCTATAAATTTTTCTTATTTTTTTGGTACAAAACAAAGCACCTGGATCCTTCAAGCCTCATTTAATTGTTGTTAAATTTTTTGGAAAAATTAACAATTAATAACTGGGTCCTTTCCACATTCACCCCAATATTCAAGACTCTGTAGATTTCTGTATTCTGAGGTGGTTTTTCTCCTCCCACCCATTTGTCGACTCTGGGTTAATTATGTTTAACTGCTGCAGAGCAGCACTATCACAGTGAGATATTTTTGAACCTGATCCTGTAGATTGTTCTCTGTCAAGTCAATTCAAAATCTTCATTTTGCTTCTTTTGCAGCAGTCTTATGATTTCTAGGTCAACATATACAACTATATGTAGGAGAATTTTTTTTTTTTTATCCTCATTGTATTTCCCCACTGAGTTGTGTGCTCTCCACAGTCCTTTAATGTGTCTGGAGGAAGGGAACAGGTAGAGTCCTCATCTGTGTCTTTACAGATAAACTGTCTCACTAGAGTGTCTGCTCTTATCCAAATGGACTTCCTGATGGATAGAGCTAGACTTAGAGCTGAGGACTCTGTTTCCATGCTGCAGATGTAATTTTTCTGTTATAACAGTACAGCTGGCCATGTGTTTTGCATTTTTCTTGACATAAAAGTGCCTCGGAATAGATATACCCACTTGTACCTGAACTGCTTTAGATGTTGCCTGCAACTCTTGCTAGGGCTGCCTGCACAGGTCAATGTTTCCAGAAGTGAAATACCTAGAAGGCATTCAAACCTATATTTGGGAATCTGAATTGATGGCCAGCCTTTTTTTATTTTTCCTTAGAAGGATCTAAAACAGATGCTACCACCACCAAAATCAGTGCCAGCTTTGATTTCTCAGCTGTGACAGGAACATATGCCTGCTTTAATTTCCTCTACAGTTCCAGTCCTTTAGTTCCACAGAAGCAAAGAAGGGAACATGGAAAATACTCAGTCTGATCCAAAGCATGTCGAAATGTATGTAAATCACTATCGTGGGCTTTGGATCAGGTCCTAAGTAAACTAATTCTTGGATTGTCACCTCTGGTCATAATGACCCTTTGTTTTGCCTTTTTAATGATAAATGATTATGTTATAAAAAGCCTTATGTAATTTCTGGCATGGTTAGGCATCATAAGCGAGGTGTGTAATCTTAGAAACGCACTAGCTAGTTTCTTGGGTTGTGTAACAAATAATTATGGAATCTCGCTGAGTCTTGCTTTATTATTACACAGCTCCAGGCTCTTACCCCCAGTGGCTTTACATGCTTGTTAATATTTAAGCTATCTTGTAGCTTGGGTAATTTGTAATGAGTTTTCCTTTGTTGTTGTTATTGAAGCTAAAGTAGTTGTCTGGGGAAAGGGAGAAAGGTGTGTGATAGATGATTTGTTCTTCTGAAAATATTTTTCCTTGTTTTAATATCTTTTGGCTCATTCACAGATACAAATATGAAGTAGAAAGCTCTTCCAAAGTCTTCCTTGTGTGCTTCTCTAGCTATTTAGGAACACACAGCACTGCTGCTTCTCAGCAGATTGGGCAGTGGTGGGCAAGGTTTGACAAAAAGAATTCCTTTCTATAAAATATAGATCACTCTTAAAGATGGTGGTTTTGCCTACTAAGACTAAAGCTCTAGACAAAGGCTATTAAAACAGAGGAGGTCTTCTGACTGCAGAAAGTATCCAGGCTCTTAGAAAGGAGAGTATTTGGTCAACCTTTGCTGTGAAAAAGGTGGACAAGATAGCTCTTGCTCCTGATGGTTTTGTCCCATCCTACTTAACCATGAAATCTTTCTTTGCCAGCTCTTGTCAAAAACCAGGACCTTTCTAGTTAATTATTCAAGACATCTGTGGTCTGTCTTTAGGGCCCAAAGAACAGACCAAAACCAGAAAATTTTTGTGTAGAATTGGAGTTAGTCTTTGGCAGGCCAGTGCTTTTGCTTACATATGTGGCAGATGAGGTTTCAAGAATGCAGTGTGGAACTTTGAAAGCTCCTGGTGGGGATGGAGCGGGGGGGATTGCCTGGCAGGGTTTCAAGCATGACTTATTGTTAACCTAATCTTCTTCCACCAGCTTTTGTGGTCTTCACAGGGCCCTGAGGACAGTGTGTGCCACATGATCTACACACTGCTTACTCAAAGACAAAGAGACAGAGCTACACAGCCCAATACTGATGATGTACATAGGTCCAATCTTACCTACCAAAGCTGGAGTGCGTCTGGCTTTTTCCCATACAGGAATTTTAATGGGGAAAAAAAAGAGCTTCAGGTAGGCTCTGAAATAACATTTACCGCACAGGAGTGCTGCTTTGATTTTCCTAATGAAAAACAAAAATCTCTTTAGATTGAGCTGCACTTGGACAAAACAGTAGCGACCAGTAAAGATATTTTGTTCACGACTACCAGTTCACTTGTGCTTGGATAATATGGTCTCAGATCCTGTCTGTGGTTGGAGGCCTCCCCCACCACGGACATTTGCCAACGACCACTACTTCTCAAAGCAAGGTACAGTAAAGATAGAATAAAGTTCACAAGCCTGATCAGGATGAGGGTTGAATTTATTATAATTCTCCAAGAGATTTCCCATAAGGGGATTTAATGCAGGTCTGAAGTTTTGAATGAAGATCTTAGGGCAATGGTTGCAACTTTCTCCCAGATGAAAACTAGTGTTGATCCTGTGGCCTGTTATCTGGAGCCACTTTCAGAACTAAATAGCAAGAGGCGTTCCTTCACATGACACAAATCTGACTGTGAAATTGAACTGAAAAAGTTGGCATGTGCTCAAAAAGTGACAGGACAGATTTGCTGAAGAAAAGTTTTTCAGGGCTATTAAGCATAAAAATCCTGTTTTGATTTAGGAATATCCTAATCTTCATGAACAATTAGGAAATACTTTGGGATGATGTTTGCCTGCTGTTGACCATTCCCTAAGCTTTGGAGAATAGGCATACTGGAGACAGGACCTTGGGCTAATCAAACTTTCTCTTTGATAGAGGAAAGGAAGATTTTTGTATTGGACGTATTCGAAGGGATTTTGGAATTACATGGCTTCCTATGAAAAGATGAATAACAATTCTCCCAATCTGGCTTGGTGTTCCTCATGATATTTTTCCACCAATTACAAGTCAGTTGGAAAGCTCGATATAGGCTGGTTGTAAATTTGGACTTTTAGTAAGATGTATTTGAGCTGCATGGAGTGTGCTAGAGTTCTCCTGGAGAGAGCAGTCAGGGAAGAGGTAATCCACCTGGTGGTAGTCCAGCAAGCCTGTCTGCCCTGCTTGGGTTTTTCAGCCTCCCACAGAGGTACAGGCTGGAAGATGCTGCCAGAACTCTCATGTTCAAGTGGAACTTCTGGGCCCCTAAGGTGGTGAACAGCACAGTCATCTGTGCCATTTGTGGTGCAGGTGCGTGTTACTGTCCAGAAAGAGACATTTCCTCACTTTCCCACATCAAAAGGATGGATTCCCTCTTCTCTGTATCATGTGGGTCTTCCTCTGATTGCAGAAAAAGAAACTGACTCTACAAGTCTTTTCATACAAAACCTTTATTTTTCATGCTCCCATTTACATCAGTGAAACTTAGAGGTTTAAGACCTGTTTTTTTTTCTAGTTTTCAGCCCTGTGTTCATAGTGCAAATGTAGCCAAATTTAATCCACATTTGTCATATTATACAGTTTTCACCAGGACAGACTTGTCATTTCAGTGAATATCAATATGTATTTATCTCTGCAGCCATAAAAAATGTTATGTTTTTTATATGAGTGTAAATGGTGAATTGCCAAATAATTGACAATTTTATTTATAGATAAAATTTTGACGTATTTTTCAGATTGCATATTGATGGGCCTTTTGCTATTTCTTTTAGCAGATGATATTCATTAAATTTTTTTTTTCTCCTTATTTTGTGTGGAGTTGCTAAGTAAAGCAGGTACTGGAATAAATCAAGCAAATGAAAAGTAGTACTATGTTTGACAGTGTTGATCAGGTCTCTGAAAAATTAACCAAATTAAAGTCTAAATGTGAATAATTTTCCAATAAGTTTTTTTTTTCCTTCCTGATTGAAAATCAGATACTGGTTTTGTTCTCACTATAACTTTGTTTCAATGAAAAAAATATTCTAGTTACATATTGAGTTTTTCTGTACATTCAGTCTGTAAAACTAATGGAGCAAGGAGAGAGCCTTCTGCAAGCAGGACCACCAGTCAAGCCTCTCTACCAGTCAGTGTACATAAACACCTCGGAGTTCAGGTATTTTTTCAACCTGATATGGATGATCAACACTGTATGGTTATCGCGCATCAGTGCAACTTGAACAGCAGTTGAGTTTACATGATGGAAAATGATGATAACATATCTTTGCATTGATGGGCAGAAGGGAACCCCCAGGGCTCAGAGCTATACATGGTGATAAGAGTGTTTAGGTTGGAAGCTTGTAAACCTCTAGACTTGTGACTGATACGGTGTCAGGCAGAGCTGCAGCAAAGCTTTCAGGAGTCTAAATTGTTTCCTCCTCCTTTCCCAGGCTCCTTCCAGTTGCTGCTGTGTTTGGCAGTTGATTGTCCTGAGAGGCAGCAGGGATTGGAAGGGCTTGGACAAAGCTCCTACCTCTGCAGACATCATGTGGAGTACTTTTGGTTGGAAGAGCATGAATCCATGATTCTCTGGACCTCAGGATTGTCTCCAAGGTCCCAGTTCTCATAGACGTGGGAACAATTTTACCCACTTTACTAAATACTAATGTGTCCTTGTCCACAAGTATCTGACTAACTCCTGCCTATCATGACCCTCCCTGAAGAATTAGTGTGTATTTTGAAGGATTAAGGGGTTTTGTTCTGCCCATTAAGGGGATGTGCCCTTGCAAGACCTGTCTTTAAGACATTCTAGGTGTTGCTCATTGATTTTTGCCTACCACTGGAGTTGAAAATGTTTCTTCTGTCTATGGTAAGGATGGCACTGCACATATTTCTGGGTGGTATTGTATGAGGTGGAATTCTCTATTGCATGCTGGGAACCTCAGAAGAACTGGATGCAGCCTGGCCCATGGTAAGCTCAGCACCCTGAAATCCTGTTGGTTCCTCAAAACTTACAGCAGTTGTGGCCCTAAGGTTCTTTGAAATAAGTTGAAGATCCAGGAAAACAGTTACTATGCAAGTAATCATCCTGTTCAGTGTCTTAAGATCTCAAATTTGGCTCTCATAAGACAAGATTAAAGAAATTCAGCAGAAAAATACGAAAATACATAACAAATTATCCAATGAAAAAGAGTTTTATGATTTTTTTGGCTTTATGCCAAAATAAGCCTCTTGCTCAAAAGGGAGTTTGATGTCAGTGTTTGAGCCTTCTAATTTGAACACCTATTTGGCCTTCTAATAATGCAGGGGACACAAAAATACCCCTTCATGCCTCTGGTTGCTCAATTTGGCTGGGGTTTCCCATTACCTTCTTTCCCAGACTATTTATAGAATAGCAATTAAGATTAATGTATAGCTGTTCACATTTAGTTCCTGGCTCAGCTGGGTTTTGAGCCACTCCCAGCAAGAGCTGAATGACTGAGATATTTAATGTCCATGAGAACTCCTGCTGAAATCAGCTGGAGCCATCTGTCATGTAGATAGATATGTGCATATCTTGAAAACAAATGGACCTTTTTATTTTTTTCCCCATTGTGAAATGAAATTTTGAGGCTGAAGTCAAACAGAACATACTTCTCAGCCAATATATGGAAAAATGCTTTCAGTTTTTCTCAGTCTGCTCTTGCCATTGAATGGGAAATTTATCAAATAAATAGAAGGGTGCTTGTTATGCGCATCCATTCCTAACCCAGCCCTTTTGAGGGGAAATATCCACACAATTCAAGCATTTTACAGTTGTTATGAAGTGATGAAATTCAATGATTGGTTTGTGAGGTTTTCTTTATTGTCTGAAAGCTTTTTTGGCTTGTGTATATGAGCTCAGATGTGACTACTACCAGTAGAAACTGTGCAGGTGTGGTCTGAGGGTTGCATGTGCCACTTTGAGGAATGTAATCTAGTAATAAGTGTACAACACCAGCCTTCTTTTTGTGATGGGGATCCCTGTGCTGCTCCTGTGCTGCACTTTGTGTAGTGATGGCTGATAGATCCAGGCTCTTGGCACAATCCCTGATCACAGGATGTTACTTGCTGGCCTTGTGTCAGAGGATGTGGATGGATGGTGCTTACAAAAGCAAGCAACCAAAAGAAATTGAACTCAAGCAGTGTTCAATCCTGTTTTGCAAGCAATTAAATAAGAATGAATATGATGATACGGTTTTGTCAGACCTCAACACATCTGGGAGACCTGTAGGCACCAGCCTGTTGAGCCAGACTTCTTGTCCTGGTAAGGAAGAGCAGAACTGTGCCAAAGGGAAGGGTCCCATGGCTTAGGTTATTATCTGAGTTAGAATCAAGTCTGGGTGCATGTGACTCCTCAGAAATTGCAAAACCTGATTTCTTAAAGGATACTATGACAGGGTGTGCAAGTCCACAAGGAGCCCTGCTTTTTAATTGCAGTGTCCTCTGTATTAGAATAGATTCTGGTAAAGTAGCAACTGCCTGTGTTCCTAATAAAACTACCTACCAGAAGTTCTCAAAATGTAAAAATAAAAAAAAAAAGTCTTAGTTTACAACAGGTTTCTATATATCCTGACACAAAGAATTAAAGACTTTAGTTCTCTCATATACATGCACATTTATAGTACTATGACTTAAATATTTAAAACATTCATTTTTTTCCAGAGATTCTTCTCACTTGGAATAAACCTCTTGACTTCCACTGAGTCAGGGCCCTGAGAAAAATTTTCCTTTTAATTACACAAGATAATTTCCACAACAACTAGTCATACTGGATGATGCAGGAATCCTACAGGAAGAAAAGATTGTGGTCCTTTAATTTAAATGGTTCACGACAGTGATATGTGACCTGAATTAAAAGGTGCTAAAATAATGGTGTACAAGGGTCCAGTTTTTAATTTATTTGCTTTAAGATGTTTTACTGTAGAGGCTTTTTAAAACGTAATACACATGTATGCAAAAATAATTACTAATTGCTGATACCATACTGTGACCTGAATAAAAAGGCTTTTATGGTGTCTTAGAGTAAGACTATAGTAAACTACAGCTTTGGTTAATTAGCACAAGCACTAGCTCTAGAACTACATCCACGCTCTTCTCTGTTATGCAGATTTACTCCTCCAACGAACAGGCCTTTTTCACCACTGCAGTGCTCCCAAACCTGCAGGTAATCTGATTGACTTCTAGCTTCTTCAGCTGTTTCCCAGTTTAAGGAGTCATCCCTGCCCTGTAGGAAACCCCAGCATAATTCCCCAACATTTAAATCAAGCTATAAACATGTATACCTTTCACTTTCTTTTCACAGAGGATCTCTTGGTCTTGAGATTTCCATTGTACAAGGAACAAAAAGGTGTCTAACATAAATCTTCCTGATGCAAACACTAATTAAAGTTTGGGTAATCTTACAGACCTTGCTTGCGTTGTTTGCAGTGGAGAGGAAGATGTTATAATAACCAGTTGATAGTACATGCTGAGTGTGTCAAGTCATCGGCTCAGATTTTAACCTCTCATCTGTGGTGCTAGCAATGTAACACAAAGAGGAAATTCTCCCTTGCAGCCACTGGTAACAGTATGGAATGGGGGAAACTTATTCCCTGCAAAAAATAAAACCAATCTCCTTTGTATGGAATAAAGAAATCGAGAGCAGTCCCTAGTTCCTGTGAAACAGGAAAAATCTAACCTGAATTTTCCTTGGGGGCTCTGACAAGTGTTCTATCTTGCCAGCTGTGGAAGATCCACGAATTTCCCAAATTCTTTGGGAAATCGCACTACCAGTGCTATACTTTAATTTTGCTTTGGCCAAGGTCTCAGCAGTGGCTTTACTACAGGAGGAGTGGGCTTTGGGTTAGGAGCTCTGACCAGGGAAAATACAGTTTATATGCTTTATCTTCCCAGTTTAGGATCTGGAAGAAGACAGGCTGGCTGTAAGAGACTTGGCAAAGTCCTCTTAGCAGAAGATGCTAAAGCATTAGAAGAGTCTATGGCAAGTTCTGTCTTTTTGTGCTCAGTGTTTTGTAGACTAGATTTGAGGGGAAAATTGTTTCTGTTTCCTTAAGGATAGCTTTGGAAAAGGGCAAGTAAGATAAGGGAGCAGAGGGAAGTGAAAGGGGAAGGCTGTTTCCCTGATTGAACAAGGTTGTTGAGATGTTACACTGAAGGGGTTTTTTTTGTGGTTATTGCTGAGAAGGTTGAGTAACTGCAGTCTGTACTCTGTTGTCATGTGTTAGTCTGGCTGCTTTGAATATAATTTATAACTTTTTTGTCCTTTTTTAACCTCCTTCTTCTGGAGCTGGGGGGCGTGGGAAGAACCTGACATGACTCCAGGTATTGTGACACAGAAAGCTATGCCTTTGCCATGTTCTTACGATTAGTCAGAAAGAGATGATCCAGAGAAGTTCAGAGAAACACAGAAATGACTTGGGGGCTTCCTGGACTGACTTACTAGGAAAAAATTGGGAAAGTTGCTGCTGTACATCTGTACAGTTCTGCTAAATGATTAATGGGGAATGTGATAACGTACAACTAATTGAGGCTTGTGTATGCCAAAGCAAGGGGAATTACTTAGGTGTTGTATGCGAATGAGTACAGAGCACGTGACACTTTTTTGAAGATGGCTGTGTGAAGTACCCAGCAGTTGCTTGATGGTGAAAGAGAATTGCATTAGACTCTTGTTTTAGGAATAATACTAAAAATCTGCTATCACCTGGTTATGTAATTTAACTTGTCTTACAAATAAAACCATATCTTTGTGGGGTTTCTTCTTCATTGCTTAAGATGTTTTAAACGTAGGTACTAAATACTGCCTTGCTTCATGTTATTAAAAATAAACAAATAAACTGCACTGGAGAGAAAGTGAGCTGGGCAGTTCCAGAAGACTTTCATGTTCACAGTTTTGAACATTCCTATTAGAAAAATAGTGAACCTGTTTCTGTAGTAAGATGCTGCAATTTTCAACAGTTAATGCTGTGGAAGGAACTGAAATAGACAGCTTGGTGTCCTATGTCTGGTTAATAGGTAATCTCCGAGGTTTTACGGAAAATTCTTTTCAAAAATTCAAATAAGACCTACATCTTCTGGTTGGAATGTTGAAGTTCATCTGCCTGTTTCTAACAGCTACTGAATAAAGTAATATTCACGAAAATTGGATATGAAGTTGTAGTCCCAAGTTTCTGCTGAAACATTAAGATCTTTAAGGCAGGTAACTGAATGGTCTACCAAATAAAAAATGAATTTCACAAAAGCAGTATTGTTGAAGAGTCTTCCCAGTGAGGTATCCTGGGATACCTCATAGAGCCACAGAATGCCTGTAGTTAAGCCACATTGGACTAAAAACACTTTAGCAATGTTAAGGATAATCATGAAGTACACTATTTATGTAAAGGGTTCCTAGCTGACTGTCAGATGTTATTGGAATTAGGCTCCAGTACCAAATTATTGCTTAAAATAACAACAGCAATTCAAACACAGCTAAAATAAACCCATTGGACCCTAAACCAGCTAAATATACTTATTAAACATTTATGAGCACATACTGCTTATAAACATGTGCTCCATTAATAGTTATGATCAGGAAGCAGCTACAGTGGAATTTGGAAAACTAGGTGTCACCTGTTTTGTCTATTTTTTCTCCTCTTAAGTGTTTTTCTACTTTGTAGTCCTGGGTCCCACATACTCTGCTCAAGACTTTTTACTGAAGAGCAGAGTTGTATTGCTCCATCTTGAATGTTCTCTGCTATTAAGAAGGGGAAAGAACCCACAAAAACATTGCTTTTTCCCCACAGCAAAGGAGGCTATTAGTGTGCCATGCTGTTTGAAAGAGCTCTGAAATTTTGAAACAGGTCATAACAAGGAAAACAATAGCATGGTGCAAGAGCACAAATGTGTAATGACAGTGTGTTCTCTCAATCCTTCCTCATACTCTCCCCCTCTGGCTCTGGAAAAGAGGACAAAGGCCTAGTCCATCCAGATATATGGAGGTATAATTTCCTGAAGGCAGCAGCAATGATTAGCTCCTATGGCTGGACACTTTGTGAATTAGTAGACAGCTTTCTGAAGCTGTCCATAGATAGCCTGAACAATGATGCATTAATATGTTTGGATGTTTAGAAAGGACTAGGTGCTCTGTAGCAATTTGTCTGATTTTATGATGGGGTATTTGTACTCTGTAGATGTCGTCTCTGAAGCTGGTTTTGAGACTTCTGAGAGTCAATGAGGACAGAAGAACTCAGTCAAGTGGAAAATGTTTCCTCTTCAGGATGTAAACGAAAGACAGAACCATATTCACCCCATCATTAAAGAGCTGCTGTGGTGCTCAGCAAAGCTGAGCCAAACAAGCACTCTTGCCAAAATCAGAACTTAGTCCCTTGAATTTGGCTGGAGGTGGATTTCAACTTTGTTTTCGTCTACTCCAAACTTAAAAGGCAAAAAGCCTGGCACAACAAAGGGACTGACTCTCTTGCCTATTATTAAATGAAACACCTCCCCCAGCCCAGTGCAGAGTTGTGCAAAATCTGAACTTTTGTGAGAAGCACTACCCTCCTGTGCAGGGCTGTGGTTGTTCTCCTTGCTCTTGTGTAGGAAATTTCACCTTGGGCATCTTAAGGCATGGTGTGAAAAATGGAAGGCCTACGAATCTGGGTCCTTCATATGTCCCTTGTCTGGGGTGGAATTTCTTTTTCTAAGGGTCTTCTGTGCCTGAAACATTCAGCTCTTAAGAATCACCATTTTGAAAAAGGGCTTGGCGTAGAAAAACCTGCAAATTCCCGAGACAAAATTCCATCCAACTTCTTTTGGTCTTCTCTGCATCTAGTGTGATACCAAGGGCTGCCCTTTTTTGCTTAGAAGCTTTCACTAATGATCTCTGTTGAACTGAGTTTTGTAGATAGCACTGCTGTGCTGAGATGCCTCTTGAATAAAAGGACTGATTTCAGTGGATTCCTTCCTGAGTAGAGTTATGGATACTGATGGGCTGTTTACATCACCTTATGAGTCATTTGGAAGGCAAGCTGAAAGCACATTTCAGGCTTCATCAGATCTGGTTGGTGAAAATTTGGGTTAATTCATCTGATGGGAAAATAACAATCAAAATGCTCCCCTGCTGGCATGCCTCCACTGAGATACAAGAGTTAAACACTTTGCCTCCACTACAAAGGAGAACAGGCACAGTATTACTGTATTATCCTGCTGCATGGACTCTATGTACTATATGCAAGCTGTTATCTACAGATCACTTTTGCAAGCTTATTTCTTCTGTGAGTTCATGTTTGGCAACTATTAATTCCTGAAGTGCACAAACTTCTGCTTAAGCATTTCCTTTGTCTTAATTTGGTCTTATTCCACTAAGGTGAAGTTTATTGCAGTTCTGCTGCTCAGCAGATTAAAATTTGAAGAAATTTAGTACAGTGGTTAGGATTAACACTATTCAGGTAACCATTTTAATCACTATCTGCCACAGCTCAAAATATCTGATGAAAATATTTTGATTGGCAGGTATGATTTTTTTTCACTTTAAAGCAAGTTAAAACATACAAAGCCTGAAAGAGATTAAACAGTTATGGTGGGGGGAGGTGAAGGGAAGTCTCAGGAACAAAAAATATATTTATTTGGACAGCCAAATCTCTGCTCAAAAAAGCACTTAAAACCAGAGCCCAGTCTGAATCTGAATTCATGTACAATTCTGCTTAGGCTGGTGATTCCAGCAGGCATATGAAAAAACTGCAGCGGGGTTGGAGCAGCCAGCACGGGATGTTTTCAGGTCCTCTCACATGCTGATAGAGACTTGTTTTGCTCCCTGTTCCTGCCAGGCTTTCTGTGCTACTGACCTAATTTTTGCCTAGGCAGTGTGTAAAAATCCCTCAAGTATCACAAACTACTCCCGTTCAACAAACATGCTGTGGGTGATGCAGACACCGGTAGGGCTAAAAGGCCATGGCGCCAAAGTGTTGGCTTGCTGCTGATGTGTCAAATATCACAAGTCAAAAGGCTTTGTCTCTCTTCTGTCATCCTGATTTATTAGACGTTAAAAAAGACAAAGTACCCAGACATACAAACATCGCTGTTTTGGGAAGGTCTGTGAAATGGTTAATGCGCTTGTTCCACACAAAAATGTAAAGTGTCGGTTCTCTGATTACCTGCTGCTGGGAAGTGTTTGGACAGGTGCTGTGTTTCAGGAGCCGTCTGTCACAGCTGACAGCTCGGATTTATGGCCGTGCACCAGGGCCGAGGCCGCGGGCCGGTCCCTGCCGCCCTCTGCCCGCCCGCCGGGGCCGCGCTGGTGCCACTGCCGGGTGCGCGGGGCGAGGTGACAGCACCGACACAGCCGCCTTCTTCCTCCTCCCCGTGCCTGCATCTGCTCGGAAGCGCCGGCGTGGCCCGAGAAGCAGCGCCAATGGGGCAATTTCCACCCAAAGGTCAGCAGTGGGGAATTCGTCCCTTGCCTCATCTTAGGAGGATGATGCTCGAGCAGAAGGAGGCGGAGAAGATCCTACCTTTCAGCAAGAGAAAGCCTCACAGCCCCGCCGCTGAGCGGGCTCCGGACAGCGGGGGATACCTGCCCCCCGCCCCCATCGCCCCGCACTGGGGGACCACTTAAATCCTCATCTCGACCGTCTGAGGAGATCCAAACAAGGGCTAGGAAAGGACCGCGAGGACACAGATATCCCTGCTACTGTACTGTTGACATACGTTTCTCGACATATCCAAAAATCGAGTTTCATAGAAGATAAATATAGAATACAATACTTATTAACAAGGGATATCTCGAGCTCTGCGGGCTTTCTTGTTCTCTTTCTTTTTTTTTCTTTTTTTAATGTACTTATTTTCTAAAAGTAAAAAGCTCGATATCATCCCAGTAAGCATACGTTTACACACAATTCATCCCTACTCACACTTAAATACATCCGATTAAAGTACACACTTGTGGCTATAACACCAAATTCCACTTTCCATCAAGATGCCTTTAACATAACCTGAAATATGACCTTTAGAGATCGACAGAAGCAACAGATAATAGGAATTGCATGCTGACAGGTCATGTGGACTCCTACAAAAAATAAATGGTAAAATACAAGCCAGAGGAAAGAGTAGATTATGGAAGGGTAGACTAATATTTGCACAGAGCCTTGAAGGCAGAATGATGTCGAAATTTTGCGTGTGTGTGTATGTGTGCATGCGCGCGTGTACATAAAAACCAATTCCTTCAAGGGTTGGATTACTTCATACATTAGTCACTAATCTCTCGCAATGTTCTGATGGATGTTATGGTCTGAGCTAAACACACCGTGAAATCTGCTTGAGCTGTATTGAAACAAGTCGCTGTTTTTGGCCGCAGAGTGTTCTGTTTGAAGCTTTCCTTTCACAACACACCTTTGCTATTCGGAATAATTTTTGCCAGTAGGGTAAAAGCTAGTCAGCGTCTGAATCTCGATACTGAGGGAAAAAGGGGTGGGAGAGAAACTCCGAGGTCCGAAACACGAGTAATTAAAAAGAAGAACATCCAGTGCCCAAAATTCTCCTTGTCACCGTTTGTTTAGGTAACCTGCGCTTACAGAAGGCTTGAAGGGGAAAAGAGCCCGCCGATTTTCATAGTTTTTAAAGTATTAATTAAAACAAACAGCCGAACAAACGAACTCCGAATGACCATTTCAGCATTTGTATAAATTCTTCCAGTTCGGGGACGACACTGATTTGCAATTCATTAGCACAGGCAGTTAGCCCCCCCCAACCTTTCCTTTTTCCGACTTAGCCTTTCTGAGGCTTTGCTGATCACTTCTGACAATACAAATCAGTCTTAACATCACGCCCGTCGGGAGAAGGCAGCGGGTGCAAACTTTTTATTGCAAGCAGATACCCCGCAGCCTTCACCCCGCTGAGGACTCGCCCGCTGCAGGTGCCAACGGGGATGCCTCCACCAAAAGCAGCAGGAGCCCAGCAGTGTCAACGACCTTCCTGAAGCGAGTTTTCCTTGGACAGAGAGACGACAACAGGATTACATATCGTCTGCTGTCCTTCGTGGGAAAAATTAAAGAGAAAAAAAAAAAGAAAAAGGAGGCGAAGAAAAGAAAAAACGCAACAGATGCACAGGATTTTCACAGGCTGCCCCTACATCAGGCAGCTTGCCTGAAAATCCCTGCGCCTGCAAATCGCCAGCATTTCTGCAGGGCTGAGCCCCGGCGGGAAAATCTGATTTGATTCGAGGAATTGCTGACGACTTTCATACCTGGCGGCAGCCCAAGAGGAGAACCTCTCATCTCCCGTGACTAAAATAAGGCGGGTCCATAGGTGGCACCTCTACCCGCCGGCAGGGATGCGGCTGAAAGGGCGGGCAGCCCTGCTTGGCCCCAGCCAACCTCCTCGGTCAAGGTTGTCCCACGACAGGCTTCCCTCCCTCACGCCAGCACAGACATCACGCTCTTCTCCTTATGACCGCCTTTATTTAGGGGGCAGCTTTTATTCGGGGGAAAGGAGAAAGGAAAAAAAAAAAGGAAAAACATGGTGGCCGAGCGTCAATAAAATGCACACGCACATATATTACATACAAACACAAAAATAAAATAAGAAAAAAATTACTCTTCTCTTTCCAGTAGCAGTGGTCTTGGCCATAAAAGTAGAACGCCAGCCAGTACAGGAGACAACGCCTGACATTTCCTTGAGCCCTTTCCCCACTCCCGCCCCCTCCAATAATTAATTAAAAAAGCTGCACTCTCTTTGTGTTAAAAACACTACTTTTATAAATAATTTAATATCCTCCCTTCCCACGAAATGCTAGTTGCCGGACAGGAGAAAAGGTTTCTTTTGGCACAGTGATGCATTGCTTTGCAGTACAGACCTACGGCTCCACAGCAGACCCCGGCCCCCTCCCCTCCTCTCTCCCTGCTGCTCCCGGCAGGCTCCCCCAGCCCCCTCCCTCCCTCCTCCCCGCCCTCCCAAGCGCACAGCGCATCCCCAGCCGCCGCCACCGCGCCCCTCCGCTCTGCTGCCCAGGGCTTCGGTAGCAGGACATGTGGGGACAAGAGAGGGGGACAGAAAGAGGGTGGCGAGGGACTGGCTTAAGTCAAGTAGTCTCAACGAACAGTAAGAAGCACTTGAGGCTCATGGCTATGTCCAAACCGACAGTTGTTTGATTTTTTTCTTTTTTTCCTCCCTTTTTCTTTTCTTTTTTTTTTTTTGGCTTAAGTTAAACCCACTGTCATTTCACTAAGGCACAGTCACCGAGGCTTTTGCTTGGAGGCTGCGGTCGCCTCTGGAGTTAAAGTGCGGGATCCAGAGCCTCCTCCTTTCCCCCTCCACGCCTCCCCGGGCAGGTCCCTCGCAGGGGAGGAGGGGGGCTCCATTAAGCCAGGGGGGTCTCCACGGCGTACGGCTGGAACGGGGCCGAGCCCCCCGCCGCCGGCGGCAGCGGCCCGGCCAGCCGGAGGGGCCCGTAGAGCGGGGAGCCGGGCGGCGGCCCCCGCCCGCCCTTGGGGAGGCCGGCGTGGAACAGCGGCGCCCGCGGCCGCTCCGCC